>JAHDVE020005677.1:0-102609 GCA_022606495.2 Halesus radiatus
CAAACCTCAAGCGTGTAGAAGGGAAGATCAATGACTGTCTGGCGCACTTTGAAGTGTCCTCCCCAACAAAGGCTCCTAAGTACATATCCCAGACCAGCTCGATTATCGGGGCTCCATTGAAGCCCGAGTAAATCTGGCTCCAAAATGCTGGACGTTCTCTTAAGTTCTAAAGGGCTGGCAGTATCTTCTATTACTAATGTTTATAACGATTATTCTTAAAGATGAAAAAAATTATCATCGACATATTTATACAGACAAAAAATACGCTTCTTGAAAATTTGAAAAATAAAACTCTGTTCCGAAATCTTGATTATAAAGTTATTTTTAAAAATACGATAATATTCATCCATGGGAAAAAAATCATCACCCTTTTATTCTGATATCACGTTGCATATTTTAACAATATCGCCCGCTACTGATCGAATGTTTCATATCATTTCCAAACAAAAATTATTTGAAATATTTCGAAAATGTACCGTTTACTTAATCTACTGACTGATTCATTGCCGTAATTTGTGTTTAATCAGTTTAAAGAGTTTGAAGTGTCGACACTTAAAACATCATGTATGTTTTAAAATGTTATTAAATTTATATCAACAATTTCCATTTTAGCTTTTGAAATACCAGCTTAATAAACATCGTCATGTTTTACTACTAAATAATATAACTGTAAAGTAAATAAATTTAAATACCGGAGTAGTTTCCCTTGTTTAATAGCACTCCTGGGCGTACTTCCATTTATATTATTGTGTTTCATACGACTGGTTAAGTTGAAGGAAATATGAGATTCAAAAAGATGAGGGTTCAAATCCCGGCGTGCGCAAGTAGATTTTATTTAATTAATTTGTGCTGTTTCACAATTAATTAATTAAAAATAATATATAGTATATTTGCGCACGTTCCAGAGTGGAAGATACTCTCAGTATCGCCCTGGTGAAAGACCACCATCCAGAATTGAAACGTTGCTTGAAATGGCTTTTAGCCGTGTTTGGTGACCAGATCTGAATAACCAGAAATTTCCCCACCTTCCTCTTCCTCTTCCTCTTCTCCTTCCCCTTCCCAATATTTTTAACCTCACAACATTTCCCAATTGGGGATGCCATAGTCTCCCTGGCTCCAGAAGGTTGGGAGCAGTTGAAAATCTTGTGTGGTATTCATGTAAAAAAAAAATACATATATATATTTCCTTCAAGTCTTCCATTGTAAAGCGCTTTATTAAGATTCGTACGAGTAAAACTAATTTAAATTGTTAACTATGTCTACATTATGTCGAAAATTTTGGAAAACCTCTATTATTTGCATCCAAATGTAGGTATTTGAAATTTAGACTTGCCGGTTCCAAAACAAAAACAAAAATATTTAAAGTTTAGTAGGTTAAAAATGTGCTTATTGTGGTAGGTTTAAATAAAAAAAAATTAACAACTTGAAGCAAAAAAGAAACTCTGCTCATTATAGAAGATCACTTACTAATATTTTGAAGACATTTTTATGCGAGAATATAAGATAAGTAAAATCAATGTTGAAACATTTCAAATTTCTGGTTACATAATATTTTTTTTTAATTTTAGGTTCATCATCAGTTAAAGCCACCTTATCAATAAGTTACATATTGTGTAATTTTTGAAAGTTTATGTACTGTCATAATAAATCAACATAATATTTTGTACCATACACAATGCTAAATAAACTCACGTCTCTGGAACATGCTTACGCATAATTTGTACCTTTTGTTAAATAACTAGAAACAAAACTATGATCTGGTACCCGAATATTGTAACACGAAGATAAGATATTTAAATATTAATTATTAGTGTACTCACCTATAGAGTAGAAATTTACTTTTAAAGCGGATACGATAGGAATTTTAAGTACATTCAGAACTACCCGCTCTTGCGTAAATGGCTGTAGAAAATAGAAAGTTTCCCCTATATAAATCATGAAGTTACCTGTAAATTTTACCAGTTGTTAATTTCTCCCCGTGGGTGTTGTAGCGCAAATCGAGTTCACAAAAGTTAAAACATTACTTGGTAAATATAAATTCATTCATTTAAGTATTAGTAGCTTATAATCCAGTTTTCATAACTCTATATAAACTGATAATAAAAGTTTACATAGCCCCATGCGTGACAGTGATGAAATGTTGAAGTTTTGTGTGTTGAAACAGATTATTCACTTGTGTCCACATACCCACTTCTCATAATCCACGAATTATAAATATATTTGTAACTAACTAATGATATTAACGGTTGTCAAATAAGTATTAAAAAATCAGTGATGATTAACTTTATATTACAATTACACTATATCACAAGATTCGGTTTTTCATATAAAGTGCTTTCTTAAGTAAGTTAGTGATTGAAAGCTCTCCTGGCTACATACAGTACAAACGGAGTATATCGCCACCCTGTTTGGCTGAGAAAAAATGGAGTAGGAAATATAGAATTTGGAAGCTCATTTTACATGCTTATGGATATATGTATTTTTTAATAGTGGTTGGAGAAACAACCGTCTCTATTGTATCCTAAATCCACTGTTTGCTCTTTTCCGTCGAGTTTTTAGAACATTTACCAGTTTGCAATGGTTGAATGCTGCAAGTTCAACTGAGTATGCTTAATCGAAATACTTGTAGAACAGACTCAGCGAACTTGTTTGCCGTCAGTGCATTAAAACTGATACACTTTTGATAATAATGGATAATGAATCGTTGAATCGTCCCCCCTTGTATAGTGAAGTCGTGTCTTATTAATATTTTAACGGTCTAATTAAAATATTTTCTTTTCAGAAATGGAACCTGCAGTGAAGTTTGCGTTCATGTGTCTTATCGTGGGGCTGGTATTTAAAGACTACCAAGCAAGTGCCGGGAGCATTAGAGACTTGTCAAGCAAAGAGAGTTCCGAAATAGAAAATACTGAAAGTATAGTCGGCGAGAAAAAATATCAAACGACTGAGAAAAATGATCACAGTGACCACTATATTGCAACGACTACTACCAAGAAACCTAGCATCTTACAAGGAATTGCTGATACGTTTGGATTTGGGAAACCCGGGCTTATCAAACCACCAAAGAAGCCTTTTGTTGATTTACAGCATTTCCTTAAGCCAAAACCTGTAGTCACCTCTACAAAAACTTTGGTCATGGAGGTCACCAAGAGATTGACTAGACACCCAGTCTGCATCGCTTCAAAGATTGGAGTACCTCATTGTGATTCATATCATGAAAATGAACACCATAATTCTCCTAACAAGGTGACATACAAAGAGAACGACGAGAATACGACAGAAAATATCCCAAAAGAGAAAGCAGAAGATCTGTGGGTGGGCGATTTCCAAAATGAAGGTCTTTACATCGAACCAAGTGCGACAATGAAGATGTCCTCTGATTTAGCAACGGCATTACCAGAACTCATGGATGAAGAAGGATCAGAAACTCGTTCCGGGCGTTACCTGAAATTCGCCAGAGAAACCCCAGCAATACCAGATGATTTTAAATCCACTATTGAAGACGGAGAAATTGACACTTTATATGAATCAGACGAAACAGATGAAGAAGGAAAGTACTTATTCAAGAAAGCGGAGACCAAGGTTGTAACGAAAACTATCTGGGTGACGAGAGTGCAGAAGGTGACAGATTACAAGGTCACGGCTACACTTGTTCCCAAAAACTGTATTCCTTCTGAACTTAACTTCCCTCGTTGCTCCTATCCACATCCGGACACATTAACTTGGAAAAATGGAGAGAAAAAAAATAATGAACCAAATTCAGAAGAATAGAATAGTCAGATATTATTTTTAATTTGAGTTACGCTATTTATAAGTAATTTATTAATGTTCATATGAAACGCTATTTATTTATTTGAAATGTTTACTTGTAAAATAAACTATTTTTTAAATATACTTTTTCCATGCAGACGTGCCTTAATGTATCCATTTGAATCGATCAGGTCTTTCAAAAAATTTATTCATACTCCTGCATTGAGGAAATATCCTCTTCTTGCCTCTGTGGTCGAGTATAGAGGCTCTCGAAAACTAATTCGGATGTTGCTGGTTCAAATCACTGCATTCGCAAGTAAATTTAATTTAATCACATAATCAATTCTTTGAAAATAATATGTAGTATATTTGCGGCACGTTTCAGAGCGGAAGATACTCTTAGTATCGCCCTGGTGAAAGACCATCATTCAGAAATGAAACGATGCTTGAGAAAGCTTTAGCCTGTTTGGTGACCCTACTACATTCAACCTCTCAACATACTCCAATTGGAGATGCCATAGTTTCACTGGCTCCGAACGGTTAAGAGCAGTTGAGGCCCTTGTGCGTTATTTATACAAAACAATATAAATAAATATGTATATATATATATATATATATATATATGTGTGTGTGTCGGTACATCCAGGACAAATTTTATTAAATTATAAGTCCTCAGAGGAGAAAAGCGATAAAAACACAAAATTACAGGTGACTACAGTACTAAAGCCATGGACATATCGTGAGAATACAACGACAAGTGGCCAAGTCAAAAATCAATGTTTTTTGACAGGTTGAGATTGAAAATGTTTGCATGAATACAGGTTCGTAGTATCGCAAGTTAAAAAATATTTTTTTTAATTAAAGTACATTTAATTTATCAAAAAAATATACTGACTTACGAATCTGTGAGATTGTGTCTATGCAAAGGACTTCTGCCTTGCCTGGCTGCCGACGTACAGGAATTTAGACGTGGCCACTTTTCGTTGTATGCTCACGATACTATTACTAATCTCCAGAGCGGCATTTGACTCTTACACTGTTCTGTTTAATGCTGTCCATTGGCTTCTATCATATTCTTCCCCAGCATCTCTTTCTAGTACCCGTGTATTTCCACCCTGTTCCATTCTTCTTCCGCATAGTTAGCCCACTTCTTCTTGAGTTTGCCTTTAGAACTTATCTTTGGGTACTAATAATATTGCTAGCCCTTCCCGGCCTTTGTGGCTTATAGAGATATTCAATGGTTTAATCCTCAATAAAATGTTTGAGTTTATGATTTATTTTTATGCCCTGAATTCCAATTCTCAATGCTAGTAGAAATTAAAAAAATATGTATTTCACTGATTATTTAGTTCATTCTGTTTTAATTTATTATTTTGTATTAGAGAAGAAAATAACGAATTTTTTTTTAATTTTTAATTTTAATTTTATATTTAAGCTCTGTGTTATTGTGTCTCAGTAATGAATCGGTAATGAAGTATTTTTGAAAAAATAAAATAAAGTTGTACCAGACATGAAAATCTGATTTAATAAAATACTTCAAAATGTGTCCGTTGGGCTGATTAAGTATAATCTTTTTTTATTTCTAATTTTGAAACTGCCAATTCATGGCGGAATTCCATATTAAAATGATTTTTTTTATTAAAAAACCTTTGTAACTTTTTTCCACTTATTTATTTTTGACCGGACCGGTTTTACCCTATCACGGGCATCCTCAGACTGGTACAATGAATACCAAATCTAAGGTATATATAGCATGGATGTCGGGAGTGAGTTCCCTGTTTTCTAATATTGTTTTTATTACTTGAAATTTATTTTATTGCTGACGGTACTGCTTATTATGTTTTTAAAGACTACTTTCGGGTTGGTTTATTACCCTCTGAAGACGGATTACATTGTGTTTATTTACTGAATCTATGGTTTTTTTTTTAAATTACAGAAAGTCATTTGTCAGCTTAAATTTAAACAGATGGTTCTTCCTAGTTTTGGTATTTCCCTGTGATTTCCGTCTTGTTCACTGAGATGAATTTTATAGCAGTTTTGTCCTATAGTTACGGATAACCAGGTACATTTTTGTTGGGTCTTTAAAATACTTTATTTTGTTATAATAGGTACACATCAGGGTAATATTTAGATTTAGTATTCATTGTACCAGTCTGAGGATGCCCGTGATAGGGTGACACCGGTCCGTTCAAATATAAATTAGTGGAAAAAAGTTACAAAGGTTTTTTTTATAAAATAAAAAACATTTTTATAATCTTTTTACTTAAAATATGACAATGAAAATATTTTATAGTGACGGTTAATTTTATTTTCATCTTCGAACGAACGCAGTTTCATGCCAATTACGCAGATTTGGGTATGTAAAAAAACAATGTTCGCCCAGTTTATTAAATAAACGATGAATATCATAATACGGAAACTGGCGCGTCGCTGTTAATCAATTTAATTCACTGGCCTCGTAAGGTACTAAATAAAATTAAAAAGATAATGGTTTGATAACTTTTTTCCAATTTATTATTACTTATAGGTTTTATTGAATTTCTGTGCCTAGTTTGGTAGTTGAAAATCATATAAATTTCATAATAAAACTGCATATGAATAAATAAAAACTAAAAAGAGAAAAGTAGGAAACAACTAGCGACGAAAACTTTTATCTGTTAGATCATAAAAGAGTCCAGCTACAAAGAACCAGCCACTATGGCATCAAAATTTGGGATTTTCTTAAATTTTATTTTATTTATTAATACATTTTTGATATATATATTTATATACATATAGGTTATAAACATTTTTATTTTGATTTATATTCAATTATGTATATTGCATATACGAGCAAAACTCGAAAAATTTTATTGCATATACGAGCAAAATTTCTACAAAGGTAAGGCCAGTGCGTGGGTATACTTATGTAATAGTTTGCGGCATTAAAAAAAAGATATTTAAAAAAATATTTATTTATATATATTTACTCATGTACATATATACTCGTATATCCATATTCCTTATATATTCGTATATCATTACAGGTTTAAAAATAAAGCGAGTATTACTTAAAAATAATAACTGTGTAATACTTTTAATTTTTTTTTTTATTTTAGTTATTAGTACATTTAAGTTTACAAAATAACTAATTATAACTTTTATAATATCACACATAGATAATGATAATTTAAAAACTAATGATTTTTTTCTTGTTTAACTTTATGTGTTTTTTACAATCTATTTTAAATTTATTAATTGTTTCTCTTTTGATTGGGTCCGGCAGAGCATTATAGCATTTCATCCCTTTATAAAATATACTATTTTGCGTATTGGCTTTGTTCTTTTTCGGTAGCCTAATATTCCTTTTTGTGTCTCCAACTATAATGTTTATATCTTCATCTTGTAAATTTTCCATGCACCATCTTTGAAAATATGTTAAAAAGTCGCACTTACTTGCGTTTGGCGATCTGTAAATAACAGTATATACACCTTTCTTGATTCCTGATTTAATGGTAATGGCTAAGATCCAACAATTTTTCTCGATCTGGTGATTTGATATTACTTCATATGGAACATTATTATTTAGTAGAATCATCACTCCTCCTGTATGTCTACTATGCGAATCGCAACGGATGGTATTGTAATTTTCAAATTTAATTTCACTACTTTGGATATCTTCAGTCACATGGGTTTCACTCAACATAATCATAAAAGGTTTTTTATCTTCTAAAAATATTTGTATCTCTTCATAATGCGCAATGATGCTCTGTATATTTAGGTATATAATTTGGTTTATTTCATTATTTTTTTTTATTTTTTTATAAAAAAGAGATACTGCTTATCTTAACTTCGAGTTTTCTTTTAAAAATTGGACATTCCTTACTCATTGCAGAATGATTAAAATTTAGTTTTATACCCAATCTATTGTTCGCCGTTATGCAATTTATGCACCGCATGTCGTCCACTCCCGTGCAATCTTTTACATGGTGCTGTTTTGCACATTTGGGGCAGGATTTTAGATTTCTGCATTCTATTGCCTTATGATTCAAACCGTTACATTTATAACATCTCATAATATTTAAATTATAAAATACACGGCATCTGTCCCATCCAATATTTAGTTTTTCTTCCTTTA
Source organism: Halesus radiatus (assembly GCA_022606495.2). Classification (NCBI taxonomy): domain Eukaryota; kingdom Metazoa; phylum Arthropoda; class Insecta; order Trichoptera; family Limnephilidae; genus Halesus; species Halesus radiatus. Next base: position 7,868 of record JAHDVE020005677.1, read on the forward strand.
GCATCCCGTGGTATGTTTTTCCATCGACGTCAGCATAAATTTTGTACTTTGTTTGGTTTCGTAATTTTTTTGTTTCATTTATATGTGTTACGTTTATTTTAGAGTTTTGTTCACAAATAAACTCATTTTTAGTTTTCATTTTCATTTTTATGTCCTCAAAAGTTTATTTTTCGGTTAATCCGATTATAAAATAAAATCAGATAAAATGAAGTATAAAAACTTGTCTCGTTTATTTTAATATTATTTTGGTTGTGGGAAACAAACCATATTTGTATAACTAACTAACTAACTAACTAACCATCACGCCGTTTCCCCGCAGGGGTAGGCAGAGAGGACGGACCGCCAAACAACTCGATCTTGGCATACACTTCTTGCTTCATTCACATTCATACATCGTCTCATACATTCTCTTCTATTATTCCGACTTCTGACATGGCCCGACTCAAGTATTTGATTCACTTGATCGTACCATGTCTTCCTCGGGCGTCCCCGGCTTCTTCTTCCATTCACATTCGCGTCATACATTCTTCTTACACTCCTTTCTTCGTTCATTCGCTCCACATGCCCAAACCATCTAAGCGTCCCTTTCTTAATCTTACTCATTACGCTTACATCGGCCTTGCATTCTTTACGAATTTCAATATTTTCACACGATCATACATGGTTTTACCACACATTCGTCTCAGAGATCTCATTTCTACGGCATTCAGTTTACTTTCATCCTTCTTCTGCCATTTCCATGCCTCACTGCCATACATCGGGGTTGGTATCAGCACTCCATTGTGGACTGCTAGCTTCGCTTCTTTGGACAACTTTTTGTTAGCGCCAACCGCGTTCAGTCCTCCGTTAATGGAGTTTCCTGCATTCACCCTTCTTTCAATATCCCTATCAGTCTTTCCATCTCTCGTAAACATACTTCCCAAATATACAAACTCATCCACCTGCTCCAAGTATTCGTCGTTCATAACTATATTGCACACTGTTTTCGCAATCTCTCTTTCAAACACCATGACTTTAGACTTACTTACATTCATCATTAGCTCGTTCTTCATGCATACTTCATTCATCCTAGATACAAGGGACATTTATACATATTTGTATAAATGCATGGATATTGAAGATAAGTTTAATAAAAAATATAAATTCAATAAGAAAAAGGAAATGGGGAAAATATACAATTATATTAGGAGACGTTTAGTGTAGGTTTTTATTCACTTTTTTATAACATTCTTGTATGTGTTTAAAGACGGTATGTTTGGACACTTATAAATTTTAGGAGCAATATAAAAAGCATGTCTCTGCGCAAGCCTAGTTTTATACAAATGTGCTTCAAGTACATTATTTATTCAGTTACGAAAGCGGTTATTGTTTCTTGGGAATCGTTTTTTTCGGAAAATATATATTTCAGGCACTGTAGACAATATTTTTTTCTTATATCTAAAACTTCTGCCTCATGGAATAATTGTATGGTGTTCAACAGCTCGGCTGTGAAATGATGTGCCGGCTTCTATGTTTCCTCCTTCCACCAACCTGGGTCTCTTCAAGACCCGGGTTCACTCCTTCCTATCCTCGAAAAGACTCTCCACACACCATCCCTAAAGATGACATAATCCTTGAGGGAAATTATTTCCCACAGCGCTCCCTGTGTGGAGTTACTGTAATAAAAAATACTAAAAAACGTTTCGCCATTTCCTTTGCTAATCCATTTGTTCGAAATACATGATGGTGAAATATTTTTTTATTACAACTCCTTTATTTAAAAAAAAAAAGTTGTTTTCTGAAATATAGCTGAAAGAAAATCATAAATTCGACACATTAAATTTAACAAAGGAGTAATAAAAAAATCTACATTTGCAAAAACATACTACGAAATGCTGCTTATATAATACGGAATAAGTTAGTTAGTTGTAAAAATGGTCATACATATAAATATAATAAATAACACAATGAGCAAAATGACAATATCTTCTATTACAGAAGTGATTGGAATTAAAAAATATATATATATTTTTTTTTTGAAGAAAATTTCTTCTGTAAGGGTTTCACTTTGTGATGTCATTATTTTAATCAAAAGAATAAATAACTTAGTTAACATCACTTTATTTATATACAATCAACATGTTTCATGAACAATGTTCACATCATCAGGATTAGTTGTATACTAGTGATGTAAACTAAGTTATTTATTCTTTTGATTAGAATATTTTATGTTTTCAACGATTTTCAGAAATAAAAAAAAACAAGAATTATTACCCGCTCTAGCAAGTTTAAAATATTCATAGCAAGAAGCTCTATAGAGTGACTGCCTAACTCTGTCCCCAGAGAAGCCCGAGTTCAACGTCTGAGATGCCTCGAGAGGTTGTGACTTGGCTGCAAAATCTAGAATCGCGGAGGTCATCATTGGATGAAGACTATACGAGTATATTGTTATTCAGATGTTATTTTTTCCACTTCATTTTATTGAACAGTGAACAACAAATGATAATGCTGAATTCAAGTCTCTGAATACACATTATCTAGAGTGCCGGGTACACGCGGTGTCCACATGGAAAAACCTCAGATGATAAAAGCACGGTTTGCCGGCAATAAAAAGAAAGTGATTTAATATTATATAGTATGCGAAATCCACGAACACATAATTCAACACTGATTTAAAATCCATTATTGTCGTTGGTGAACTCATTACACCATGGTTTACTTCAGAATTGCTTAGCCATTGGTTTGAATTCTTTTTCAATGTTTTTTATTTATTTTTATATTACTTCTTTACTTATTTAAGCCCAATTGGACTTTCGCATGTTGTTATCTTTTTCACCTTACAAATTAGCCAAACGATAAAAAAACAACCACAAATTCTAAGGGTTTTTAAGATGATTCCATTAAAAATATTGTATTCTCAAAATGTTCAATTAATTTATAATTCGACATTATGATTTTTTTTAAACTTATTAGGTACATAATTAGGTACCTTCCTATGAATTAAACCACTGATGTCTGAAAGCATACGGTAGTTACATTTGACAAAGTATTCGAGTCTGGTTCCCAATTATACGAATCCGAAGGTCGCGGGTTCAAATCCCGGCGTGTGCAAGTAAATTTTATTTAATTAATTTCTGTTGTTTCGCAATTAATTAAATAAAAATAATATATAGTATATTTGCGCACGTTCCAGAGTGGAAGATACTCTCAGTATCGCCCTGGTGAAAGACCACCATTCAGAATTGAAACGTTGCTTGAAATGGCTTTTAGCCGTGTTTGGTGACCAGATCTGAATAGCCAGGTATTTCCCCACCTTCCTATTCCCCTTCTCCTTCCCCTCCCCAATACCTCCAGCCTCACAACATTCCCCAAATGGGAATGCCATAGTCTCACTGGCTCCAGATGGTTGGGAGCAGTTGGGACTTTTGTGCGGTATTCATATAAAAAAAAAAATAAAAAAAATATAAGACTGCCTGTCGGCTCACGATCCTGCAGAGGAGCTCCTAGGCCTGCCGAAACTGAGCCAGTCAAAGGTCCAGAGCCGAGCTCCCTGGAAGAAAACCCCTCACCGGGTAAGTCTTACAAATGCTCTGTCTCCCGTAACTGCACTTACCCATCCTTCCTCCTCTCCTTCTCCCGCATTCCCACTCCCAGTCAATCCCGAATATTACACAGTCATGATAGTCGCGTGTGGACTAATGGGCTTCTAATGGCGCCTCCAGGTGTCGCCATATTGCAGTTTTCGATAGTTTAATCCTTGTTTTTGCTCGCATTGTTTGTTCACTTGTTCAAAGGCCGTGTCTGGGGCGATCATTCGAACGCTTTTCTTCTCGAATTGTCGATTTAATTTTATTCGGCAGTCGCTCTGTTAGGTGAATGGCTGTGTCCGTCTGGAATCATGGATTATTTGAAATATATTTAATGAACTGAATGAAACATTTACAATCGATTGTGAATGTTTCATTCAGTTCGTAATAATACGTCTGCATGGGAAATAAATGTTTATGAGTATAATCGTTGTTGACGTCTTGTATTTTTTTTTCTGAAATACTTTAATAATAATAATAATAATATTCGGATGATTTTTATAGCGCCGTTTTTGTGAAAAATCACCTCAAGGGCAATATTTGAAATTATCTTTCTTTTGAGCTCAAATAATATGATAAATGATAAGATTACCAATAAAAGTTCTCTTTACAATATTAACTTGTTTGACATTAACCTTGTTGCTTTATTTATAATACTAAAAGTTTAATATTATATTGCTTCACATTTTAAAAACAATTATTCTTTTATTTTCCTAGTTATAAGTTATTACTTTTTGCAAGAGTTCTGTATCAGTCTTTTATAATACGGAGTGATACCGTTAATTTTCTATTGAATAGACAACTGGACCGTTATATAATAACGTTGCTTTATAAACATAGGTATTTGCAGTATGCAGTTTTGTAATCACTACCATCCCAGTAACTTCCATTGAGTTGGTAATTACGCTGGCAATTAGGGGCTTCAATGCTACCTCGTGTATATTCAGTGTATTCACTTTGCAAAAAGATACATCAGGTGATGACTAAGGGGTTGTGCCTTTAGTGCCGCTGGGATCAATGGACAAAGTGGATATGAGAGTCATCATAATATACCTAGTCATGTTACGTCAGCTGTAAATCCATAGTCATATTCCCTTGGCGTTGTGCCACAGGTCGTTATGTCCGTTCGTACTAATATTGGAGACATTTAAATAGTGAAATTGTTCAATTCCACTATTCATTCCCTCAGCGTTGTTTTACTAACAGAGATGTCTGCTTTTACAGAAATTCTCTTTCACTTAAACAACAGAGAAGAGATTGAATAAATAATGGAAAATTATTGTTGAATGCAATAAATAAAATGTGTATTTCATTGCAGTGAAACTTTACCAAGACGCAGCCTAAAGGAAATTTTACTTAGCTTTTGCGTTCACTTGTTACAATGTCGCTACACCCGCCCTCAGTTCGAGCTGTGCCAAAAAACGTTATTACTACTTTGAACACAGTGATCATATTGTTTCTATTGTTTTGTGGATGATGATGGCATGGACTGAAAAACATTAAATATAAATGTAGTTTTAACTAAATGATTTTCTCGTGATTAGGATTCTTTTACAAATCAATTCCGTTATTCTTTATCCGAATATCGCTGTTATTGTTTCTTTCTTTGGATGTGCCAATTTATTTCACTGAATTTATGTAAATTATTAGACGGCAATAAGGAAGATTTTGGTTGCTTCAAAATAGTATTTTGTTTTTCTTTTGCTATTGTAAAAATGAATATTAAGAAATGCTCAGTCGGGGCCGGGGATCGGGAGAGGTCAGTTGAGGAGGACCCTTTGACCTCTAGAACCAAATTATCGCGAACGTGGTGGGATGGGTGAATTATATCCGTCGTCTCTTAACGCAATAATTCTCAGATTTCTACCCACCCCTGATACCTTTTTCCTTGTTAGAACTTCCTTTCCTAAAAAACTTGCCACACAGCATACCTAAAGATGAAATAGGCACTGAGAGAAATAATTTTTCTTAATGCTTCCTGTGGGGAGATAACGAAATTTAAAAAAATAAGATGTAGGTACTTTTCAATTTTTATTCCTCTGATCAACTTATTGAATCTTATAAATCTAATTGATTTTTTTTTTACCAATGGAGTTTGTATTTATAAACCTTAAATGAAATATAAAGCAGAAAGGCACAGAAATAAAACGATATATCTATAGGACTTGGGTTCGAGTGAAAATTTATTTGATATGTGTTAATATAATCAATAATATTATGTTTAATAAGTTATTCCAATAAAAAAATAATAATAATCCTAGACTTTTAAAAAAGTCGATATAATAAAAAGGCATATATTAAAATCCGATAGGTATATCCGAGACACTATTTAGATGACAAATAAATTCTTGTAGAATCTTGTAGTCAATATAGAAAGATAGTAGACAAGAATATACGGGAAGTAATTGATGATGATCTTACCAGTTCTTAAATTGAAGTATGATATCGATAAAAAAATACGAAAAGCAATAAGATGGCATTATCACAATTGGTCAAGGCGCTGGTGCCGGATAGACCGAGAGGACCCGGGTTCGTAATTTTTTATTATCTGTCTCTTTTCGGTTTCAAATTTCATTTCTTATATCTTAATTAATCATTAAAGATTAATGTAAGTAATTTGGTTGATTTACGGTTCCGGAATTAACTTCCATTTATTGATACAATATAACAACAGTATTTATTAAAAACAAAGTCATTTTTCAGGATAACGGAATTATAAAAGAACCATCACACAAGCACAATGTGCGAGGAGAAAAAACAGACTAAACTACCTATCGATATAAATTGTTTTTGTATTTTATCCGTCAAACTCCATTTACTTTTTTTTAAATTTTATGTAAATCAAATTTAATAATGTTATTATTAGGTGCAAGGCCATTTTAAACAGCTGTCACAATAATAAAACTTAATAATAAAATGGTTTTGTTGTAACTTTAGCTTCGTAGCATAACAAATCACAAAACTTTCGGTGAGAATAATCTGAATTGCCATTAAATTTTGTAAACGGAGTGTGAGGGCGGAAATATCATAAAACATTCAGCCATACGAGGCGGATATTGCTAGTGATAGTGTTTCCCATATATTTCAAACACTTTTTAAATTCACGCCTTCTGAATTCAGGAGACTAACATGCTTGTGAAGTAGACTATCGGTTCGCCGTATTTTGGAAGTAATAGAAATTTTATAACGAAGAGATGAAAGATGTATCACCTATCACTAAGTTGTTTATCTTTCCTATCTGTTTACTACGTTTTATACTGTTTTCCCCACATACCTGTACCTTATTAACGTTATATACAAAACACTTTTAAAGTAAAGTATTAAAATACTAGGGAAACACATTTAAAAAAAAAGATATTTTAAAAATTCACTAATTAAGTCATTCTACGTCATTCACTCTTTAATTTTCTTAAGTAACCCCATTTGACGAAAATATAAAAACCGAAAAGTAAAAGCGAAGTGTCCCTCACCAAGCAAAAGAGCCAGTCGTTTTTTTGATGAGGTGCAGTGACAGACTATGAAACTTGTTTTATATATTCCACCCTGCTCTTATTAAAAAAATGTGTTCATTAAACTTTTTTAATTAGAACTGTAAATCTAAAATAAAATGACTTCGAAGTAGTTTGTTGTAAAACAGACGATCAACCGTATTTTTATCATTAATCGGACAAGTTAATTAAACTGCAATACATGGTAAAAAAACTCGGTTTCGAATGAGTGGTGATTCAGTGATGTAAATACTATCTTTCTTGTTTAAATGAACAATAAAGGAGAAATCCTTTCGTGGATAAAACGATATTCATTTCCCATATGCATATTTTATATTCATTTCCCATATGCATTGGAGGAATAGGGTATTTGTAACTACACCTAAATTTTATTTTAAAAAGCGTAACATAGTACAGGAAAGTCAACAGGAATCAAATGTTAATACGTGTTCGTAAAAATGAGTAGTATGAATTTAAATTGGCAATACCTTGTTAAAGGCATCCCGTGTGCATGGGTCGTTTATTTAATTGTCGTGTGTAACGAAATGTGTACTTTTCATTTGACCCACTTCTGTGCGCATACATTGAAAAACAAACCAACAAATCACGCTAGTCCCGATAAATTACGTAACAGCAGAGAGGAGTATAGTAGGCGATAAATACAATGAACGTACATATTTACTAGAGAGTATTAGGAAAACATCTATTTTACAGTACATCAGTTTAATATGTACCAAATTTACTGATGTGTTCAGATTTAATATAGTAGGTTCAATTAAAATCGAACACCCCACCGATACCTCAAAGGATAAATGGTTTTGTATTTTTAATTTCCATTTTCCATAGACTAAAGCAAAGGTGCCCCATTAGGAATACAATGATATAGTATCTGAAAGATTGACAGAAAGTTATTAATTAATTCGGACATTGTTATCCCCCACGTCCTTGATTCATTTATTGAATATATTATAAATAACTCATGCCTGATTCTAATAATCAGAGAATTACTATACTATTATATAATTAATAATATTCCACAATATGTTTCAGATAAAATGGGTACTATATTTATACATAAATATTACCGTATCACAAGAATTGCCAACAAATAAGTTATCATGTGTTGGGACAAGTATTTGGTCAAATAATGTTTTAATGTTTTATTAGGCCATTCCCAAAATAATGTGAAGGCGGTATCTTGTTTTACCTTTCAGCACTTCTGATGTGTCCAGGGGTTTTTGGGTCCTTCAGAAGGGTTATTATCAATATTTAACCATTGCAGGGGTGGGAGAATATAAGGGTAGCAAGAAACACATCAACACCGCCTTAAATACATTACTCAGTCGGAAAATTGTAGAGAGGTCTACTCATTCACTGCGAATGGATTTTGCGTTCAAAAAAAATACTTTAAAAATTTTTGTTAATTCAAAGTGGTGAAAATTTCAGATGAAGACTGTTTTAGCAGATCCGAGTATCATTGGGTATTGAGGGTAGATCTAGTTCAGTTATGATTATTATAAAAATACTTTGAGATTTTAAGGAGTGACAATGAATAGTTAATAAAACACACCTACAAATAAATAAATGTTTGAATGAATATACGTATTCCAATAATTTCATCTGTTCAATTATATTGATTATTTGTACTTGCATTTGTCATTTTTAATGTTGATATCGATAGATATTGCGGTCAGCTAAAAAGTGTTGATATTTTTCTTTTCATAAAGTTTTATTTTTAATAACAATGTATGTTTTTTAAAGCAAATCATGATATTTTGCAACACCGAGCCCTTAATCCATTATTACAGAGTGGAGTTTTTAAATATAGAAATATTAATTGAGTTACTTTCATCCATTTACTATGAAGTACTCAACTTTTGAACCTAATTTTATTGGCAATAAAATGTATTAAAATACTGATCTTTATTTCCTTGATAAGTAAATTTCGTGCAAAAAGTTTTCGGTAAATTACGAAATGTTCGCAAACAGAAAGAGAAAACCCACTGGAAATAATTTTCCACCATGAACCGTGCCAAAAGAGAAATTTATAAAATATATATTTTTAATCAACTCATCAAATCTTGTGACAGCTGTTTCGGCGTTCAAGGCCATTTTAAAATTGCGGTGAGGCCACATTGAGATGACTTATTTATAAGATTTTATTGGAATCTGTTTTAGCCCGCATTAACATTAATTAACAGATTCCAAATATCAGTATATCACGTATCAAATATCAGATTCCAAATATCAGTACATCACGTATCAAATATCAGATTCCAAATATCAGTACATCACGTATCAAATATCAGTACAGTATATCCATGAATGGATAATTCATTATCACATATAGTTTTCCAGTAAATCGGCTTTACCGGTAATAAATCATTTTAGGCACCAGTAATCCAATAAAAAATGGATAGGGGTAAATAAGTTGTCTGAAACTGGCCTAACCACATTTTGAAAATGGCTTTGAACGCTGTAACAGATGTCAAAATAACATAATAATGAAAATACCCACAGAACTTAATAATAACATTATTAAATTTAAATTACATTAAAATTAAGAAAAATAATAATAACTGGAGTTGTATGAAGTAATCACAAAAACAGCTAATGTATACATTTTATTACCTAGAGGAAATAATTAATATTTATAAGGAAGATTTATTTATGTATATGGCAACAGCTTGCCAAAAATAAACAATTTGTTTGATAACCCAACTAAAGCGGAAACGTATTCATCAACTTAAGTGATACGAATAGTTCCCTTCATTACTAGGTTCGTCACTAAATCAATTCTTAGAACATTGATACGCAAACTGTGGTTTAAGTACCGTCATGCAAGTATACGAGTCAATAGTTTATACGAGTATATTGCTCTGTATGGCGCAATTTAGAGAAATGATATGAAGTACGTTGATTGCACAATACAGTTCCAATATATTCAATAAACAATTTAATGGCTGCACGGGTGATTAAATCATCTCTTAAACTGTGATTAACTACAAACAGAAAAATGAGTACTGCACTAGAGCCCCCAACTGCCAGAGGCCAGTGGGAATATAATATCCCCAATTTGGGCATATTAAGAGGTTGACGGGCTCGTGAGTGGAAAGGGGTGGGAAAGAGAAAGGTGGGGAAGTTCCCGGTCACCAAGCACGGCTAAATCTATTTCAAGTAACATTTTGATTCTGTGTTGTGGTCTTCCTCTAGGGTGATATAGAGATTATCTACCAATCTGGAACGTGCCTCAAACATGATTATCTACTACACATTCTTTGTTCCATCCACAAGCAAATGTTTGTTCTCGGAAGATGTCACAAAGCAGAATCTCTCGATCCAGTTCGTAAGCACATTTGAATTTGCAATCTTAGTAAAGTTCACCAACAAATCTATTATATAGAATGTTCCCGACTAGCTGACCTCAAGGTAGATGGATATATATAAAAACGATACATCCATCTATTAATCGTGTTGTCAGTTCGTTGATGGACAATTTGAAAAAGTACCGCTTCTAGTTAACCTTAATGAAACCAAATACATATAAATACAAACAGGAATAGGGAATTGAAAATAAAAACAATTCTCTTTTTCTATAAATAATCTTGCTTATATTTTTGATAGCAGAATCTATGACCTAGGTAAAGCTTTAACCTTTCAGTGGACGCCTTCAGATTATTAAAGGATATAATGAAATTGAGTGATTTTAAATGATTTCTGTTTTATCAAACCCCCCCCCCTTTTTCCAAAACCGCTGCTAGCAATTTATTATCATAGACAACCAATTCTTATTTATGGTTAATTCTGGGTCGGTTCGTCAAACTTAGTTGTTAGGGACTTGCTTCATAACAAAGAGTACTATAAAATCGCAAATGTTGAATATCTGTGTTGTAAAATCAAATTTATATTTACCTGAAAATTAGAAAAAAAAGTAGTACTAATAATCAGTGTACACTTTGCCCTGACGATGGAAAAGTTGTTCCAAAACCTGTAGGCGTGTAAAATAAATGTGATTAAAATAAAGATTGAGTGTTTCATTTGATTATAATGGATAACCACAAAGTGATAGCTTAATATAATAGTACAAATGTAACATATTTTCTCATTCCAGGATTCGAGCCCGCGGCCTCTAGACTCGTAAACGAGGATCTTAACCGCTCGGTCACGGAGTTTGTCGTTCTTACGTTCCATAATAATATGCATGTAAGTCTTCGTACGGAATATATTCAAGCTTCATTCCGCCAAATTATGGAACTATTTGAGAGGGAATATCAAAGCTTAGAGACCGTCCAAGCAATGATGTTAATAAAAGGTATAAATAGTTCAACGTGACAAGCGCTATGATTCCGCATAAGATTTCCGTAGAGTTAAATTTGTGTTAGTTATGATTTAATTTGTATGAAATACATGTGATATTATTTTTGATTACTGTTCTTGCCCTAATACCGGTGTCATCGCAGATGTTGTTTTCGAGTCATGCCAATTATTTAACGTAAAATTTCCAGAAAAAAATCGATTCTTGAATATTGAACATCTTTAAATGGATTTCCTACAAAAGGGTTAAGAATATGACATTATTTTTATGTTGTCATATAGCACTGTCACTGTCACTGTAGAGACATCATGATGAAGTTTTATAAAAAATCAAGAAAGTTTATGATCGAGAGAATTTTATTGAAAACGGTTAGCTTGTTCAAGCCTTGTTTAGTAGCCGAAAGCCTTATAATTACTTTATGTTAACCAAGTGGAAAAGCCTTAAGCGTTCTGGGGATTTTAAATGCGCCATTAGACAGGCAAGTTCAGGAAAATTGTATTTGTCGAACTTACGTAATATGTGAATAGGAACCATTTCGGAAAATATATTTAAAAAATTTATTGATCATTTTAGTATATATTTACTTTCCTGGATTAGACTAATTTTGAACAAACTTTCGAATTGATAAAAATGGAACTACCAATATGGCATATTTTACAATATTTCACAATTGAACATAATGTATGTGTATGGATTAATAACTCAACAGATAGATAGAATTGAAGCCGTGAGTTGAGAAAATTATTTACCTACGAAAAGAAAACGCTGCAAAGTTTAAGATACCTGAGTTCCCGTTCGAGAGATTTCGTTGCTTTATCAAACAGATTGTTTGCTTTGCATTAAACACCATTGTGTATTTATATCTTATGATATTCATTATTTATACCAGTGTTGTCAAGTGAAATCACGGGATAAAAATAAATGTATTATTTTTTTTTAATTGCTATTGCCGAGAATCGAACCTCGAACAATTGCTTAGAAGGCAACTATTCTGACCATTTTACAGCACCAACTAAAATATAAGAACGATGGTATTAATTCATTATATGTATATGTAGGTAAGTATACCTACTAAAAATAAGAAGTGTGTTTTTGAATTTGAGTTTTACTGTTAGATCGAAATTTATATTTTTCAATAATTAATTTGCATTTTAGATTTAGAGTATTACGTACAGTTACGTACTCCGTACCCACATCACAACCGATATTGTTTAATTAAAAAACATGTCAGCTTGTTTCGTGTTACCGGAGTTGCAGTGTTTTTACATCGTAATAAAATTCCCAAATAAAATTTTCCTGACTCCTGCCCGGATTATTAGGTTACCAATAAATGTGCCCCGCTTCATTTGATAATCAAAACTGATTAGGATTCATGCCGTCACAAGGCTGTCTCGGTCCTTTGACAAATTCCGTATTGTCACTTCTCTATCCATTTGGCAGGTGGCTGGAGGTAGGAGGCAGGAGGAGATGTATTCAGGAGCTGTCGGTCATTTTGGTTAATGCTACTGTAGATCTGAGGACGGAACATTGATGACGTACACGAATTTCCTTCATTCATCGTTACCTAATATCGCAAGTTCCAGAACTTTAGATGGATGCTTTCATATTTTCAGAGGGGTAAATACTCGTAGTTTCATAATACACATACTAATATAAACAAACTTTATCTTTCCTTTGGAAATACGTTTGAATCGATATTCATGTCAGGGTCTAGTTGAATAGTAGTGGGATAGAGAAAAATTTGCTTGCTTAAGCGGATACTCTCAAACGGTGTGCACTAATACTACGAAAGTAGCGCAGCTTTTGGTTACTGGAAAATGTAGGCCAACGCAACAATTTTTACGTCGGAATGTCCAGTTATAAAATTAAGATCGTTTAAAAGTCCTTGTTGCACAAACCCTTGGAACGCCGATCCCCCTCATACTAACATTTCGGTAGTGTATTTGGGGGCGGCCTACCTGAGTATTTACACGATAGCCTTTTTATATGAATACCGCACAAGACTGCTCCCAACCGTCTGGAGCCAGTGAGACTATGGCATCCCCGATTGGTGAATATTGTGAGGCTGGAGGTATTGGGGTGGGGAAGGACAAGGGGAAAAGGAAGGTAAGGAAAATTACTATTTTTTATAAAAAATAATGTTTTTTGTAAATTTTACCATCCAGATAAAGTGTATAATTATAAAAATTGTGTATTTCGATCATGAGCAGTTTGCTCAGAATAGCTACTTATATTCAGAGAAAAGATTTTTTGACATGCCGATCGGATACGCCGGCATTCATCGGATACAAATTTTGCGTATCCAATGGGTAATTTCGTCGCACTAGAAGTTTATATGGGGGCTTTCTGCTTATTAATATAACTTACCTTACTTAACTTTTTTGTAGCTTAGTGGTGTATGTAACTTTACCTGACGTCATGTTTGGTCTTTTTCCAAAATTAGTGCTTCCTTTTTATCCCTAATTTGTATTTCACTTTGGCGATGCAAATTAATACTAGGACAATGCATTTATAAAATCCATCACAGGAATCCTCCAATGAAGTATCAACATTGATTACAGCCTACCCTTCCCTTCCAGTGCTATAAAATCCATATAGTTCCGCTGCCGTATAATCAGTGTAAACAAAGTACAAAGTAAAAATTTAAATTTTTGTAATTTTTGAGTTTGATAATGAAAATTTAAATGAAAATGAATAAAAATTAATAAATAAATTAAATACTTATTTATAATCACAACTTTATTGATATGCACATAGTATCAAAAACTTTCGAAAGCGAAGCTTTCATCATCAGGCATACAGAAAATGAATAGTTTACATTTATTACTGATGTAAATCATTTAATTAATAGTACGTATGAACAAGTAAAATATTGCGTGTAATTGCTGAAAACGTAGAAAAAATAGCGGCCACGCATAAATCGCATAATACGTCCATTGCAGCCGGCAAACGAATGGCAAATACTCACTACCACGCATCGTGGCGCGGTGAGTGAAACCTCGTACCTCTCTTGCCCTTTACAGCACAACTCGCCAATTTATCAACAAATGCAGACATACGTTTATAATATTAACTATTTTTTCCTGGATTTATCGACAATCATTTTTTCTGTTTCGTTCGATAACTACTTAGATATTATATTCAATGAACAAAGAACAAAGAACAACTAATATATGTACTGTTTCTTAAGTACATTATTATTTTTATTACTTATTTACAAAGATACTTAAAAAAATTAGAGACATGTTAAATCAGTTGACAGCACTGGCAAGGAAGGGTTTGAAGGTTTTGATTTAAAAGGTGTTTTCAATAAATCAATAGGATTCAATGTGTACGTATAAGCACTTACCTTATAACGTGTGGGAATACAAGCATATCCTTAATAGCACTCAGGCCATTTTGACTCGCAATTCCAGGTTAAATCGACACTCTTTCGCCATTTACAGGTGATTTTATTTCCCCTCGTATAACTTCGTAATTTATATTCGTCATACGAATTTTATGAGAGATAAAAAGCTTTTTTAAAGGTTGCGGCTTGAATAACATGTTTTTGCGTTGGCGAAAATGTGGCTTTGAAATTTACCGACGTATCATTAGTCAGTACCTAACCAAGTACGAAAAAAAAACCTTTATATGTATTGTAATTATTGTACGAATATTCATTACCTCTGCTCGCATTCGTTTGTAATCTCGATATTATGGCTCGTTAGCCTTCTACAGTAAACCGTTCAAATTTATAAATAACCTGTACCTTTAAAATGTTTAATGCGACCTATAATAAGTGAGGGATGATTTTGATATGACCTCAATACAATCTAATACAATTTAATCTGGGTCTTAAAGATACCCAAGTTATATTTCGTGAACATGTTATTCGAACGTTTGGCTCGCGTTTGGGTTATTTTTCGACTGTTTTCGAAATATTTAATGTTTTTTAATTTATAAATGAATTAAAAATTTCTTTGTAATCACCATTTTATCAATACATACATATCAACAAGCGATTCTTTCATCATCAGGAATATATAGAACACTAAAACACTATAATAATGTCAAATGATAAACAAAGAATACAACAATGTAAGAATAGACAAATTACAAACATATACAAAAATTGATTAAAGTAGGTAATAATTAATTAAAAATATTTAAACCAAAAAATATTATAAAGCATTGAATAACAAATTTAGATTTGAAATTAATAAGATAAATTATTGTATTATTAATATTATTTATATGAGCTATTTAAAAAAATACATATTTCGTTATTAATTATATTTAATAGACTAGTAATATTAACAATGTTTCTGATTTCTAAAATTTAAAATTTGTCTTATTGTAGGAACATGTTTATATATATATTGTTACATAACGCAAATAGTCCCTAAATCTAGCCTCTCGTTAGACAACAGCGCCTCAAGCGGCCGAAAGCAAGACCTCGCAAAAAGAAACATCCGACGCGCTGCCCAACACACGGCATTCACCGCTCGGACCCCGCCTAAGGAACACCCTCACTGCACCTGCACTGAAGATGGCTTCCCGCCCTGCCACACTACGCCTCGGAGAGCTAATAATTGCCTCCCCAGAAAACCCATTGCCTCCACAACCAAAACCGTGAGCTGTCTTTACATTTTCCCCTCTCTTGGTGTTGTATTTTATTCCAATCACAGTTTACATGCTCGTTGTAGAGAATTATCAGAGAGAATTTGCCCGTAACATTATTTTGAGGTTAGGTTAGCCTACTGTTCACCATAACTACATTCACCCTGTCTGTACCTTCCTATGAATTAAACTACTGAGTTTGAAAGCATACGATAGTTTCATTTAACAAAGTATTCGAGTCTGGTTCCCAATTATAAGACTGCCTGTCGGCCCACGATCCTGCAGAGGAGCTCCTAGGCCTGCCGAAACTGAGCTAGTCAAAGGTCCAGAGCCGAGCTCCCTGGAAGAAACCCCCTCACCGGGTAAGTCTGTACCAATGCTCCGTCTCCCGTAATTGCACTTTCCCAACCATACTCCTCTCCTTCTCCCGCCTTCCCGCTCCCAGACAAATCCGTATCATTACAATATATATATATTAATAAAGTGGTGATAATAGAGTAATTTTTAATTCATTTATTAATAATGAATCCGCAAAGTGAATACCGATCTTTTGAAGAAATTTATTTGCTATACGATATTAAGTTAATTCCAGAAAAAAACTTTTTTGTTCTGTTTGTTGATTTTCAACAAAATTCGTTTATTCGGTTATGCACTTGTTGCTTGAAACAGCCATAATTTCTTACACTATTTTTCCACTAACGCTTTCACCAATAATTGAGCGCATTCTAAGAAATGATAAACCTTTATTCTAGAGACGTCTGCGCTGTCAGGAATGATGAAATTATTTACGAATGAATGACAGCCGCCTTATTCTGAATTTTGATTGGCCTCTGCTCAATTATTCATGGCGCTCCATTGCATGGATGGCGAGATTTCCAGGCGAGGATCGAATAAATTACCCAAGACAGATTCAAACCGCAGTAACACCGACATTACATGCACAAGATTGACATTTGCGGTGTAAGAATTACTGGCCTTTTATTATTTAAAAAAAAATTATTATAGAAACAAAATATAGTGCATTATTTACAGTGAGAAAAAATTTCCAGACCTTAAGATTAAATGGTGGGTACCTATGATATGTTTCCTTGTAATTTCTTATTGATATAAGGTATTTACCGGCTGACATGTGCAGTGCATAAGTGTGTGCGTATGTGTTAGTGTGTTTGTAGGTGTGGTGATCTATTTATTATATAAGTGATGCCATATGAATACGCATTGAGCAGTTTATATATTTGTAAAGATGCTGCTTTTAAATGTGGCCAGTGAATCCGAAAAAAATATCAATATTATAGTTGTTATGGTAAATATTATTGAATGAATGAAGAGCACGGTTAATAAGCGAATTTACAGCTGCATTTGTTTTATAACTATGCGTGTGGAATAGCGCTGTATGGCGGGTACACGTCTCAAAGGTATGTTGAAAGTAATTAGGGACAAATGCTCGGTACAGTCGATATTATTATTTAGAATTTTATGTATAAATGTTAAATCAGCTAGTGTTCGCCTTTGTTGCAAAGATTGAAACATGCATTGAAAGTTATTGTTTTGTGAATTTACAAGTGAAATAATTTAATGTAATAATTGGTTCCTAACTTAACTTGAAAAACCACTGTTTAACGGCAAAACAATATATAACAAAATATGATATTTTTACCACCAAATCAATATATAACAATATATGACATTTTTACCATCAAGATAATATATAACAGCGAAATTTTAAACTACTTATCCGAATACTCTTTTTTTAGATTTAATTCTTTCGTCCGAGAGGATATAGAAAATAGGAATACATTATTTCAGGTAATCTATCGCAATCGTGTATATTGTGCCAATTTTTCAATTCAACTAAATAGTCAAAATTATAGATATGAAAGAAATTGCTAACCGAATTGGTTTTTAATTTGAGGTCATGAAAAAGTATTGTCTAAATCTTATAGATAATTTTTAACAAAATATGTTGAACACTTACTTTCGACTACCATAATATGGGCATGTGCCTAATTTGGTCGTTGAAAATAATGTAAACTCTGTAATGGTCTAACCATCATCATTTTCTTTTAATAGAACCCTGGAAAATATTTTTTTTTATATGCATAACTTTCATGCTAGAAAAGCTTAAGGGAGCGACATCTATCGACTTGTGGAGAGTTTGATTACAGTGAATTATAATCCAATAATTTTTGATTCATAAAACTCGTTGCAACATAAAACCACGAGATGGCAGTGGGAAGAAGACGTTCCCTCTTATAAATAAACATCACAGGATTGGGTGAAATCAACGAAAAAGTTACCAATCAAACGAGCGTTTTACATAAACAACAATTAGTGGTGACAGGACAAAGGAAATATTAATTATTTATGTGAATCGAAAGGGTTCAGATCAACGGCCTATAATGTAAACATTTCACTAGCGGTCGAACAGGACGAGAATAGGTCGTGAACTTTAAAGGAAACAATGGGAAATGCAGAGATGAATAACCATTGAAAATGGAAGTAGGAAGTAAAAATAATACGCAAAATGTTAATTACAAATAAAAAACTACAAAGTGATGATTTATCTTGCACGGGGAAAGGTGTGTTTGCATTAGAATTTAGACAGAAAGACGTGTCATGTAAGGCTAAGCGGAAAAACAACGAATTAGAGAAAATAATTCAGAGAACAATAGCTTCAGCAGATGAAAAAGGGAAGAAACAAGAATTATACAGTATGGAAACTTCGGCAAACTTAAGAGGCGATTTAGGCGAGACTAATGTGAAATAGGAGTACAATTTTCTAATTTCAGGAACGTAGATAATTACAAGGGAGTGAAACTAGGCTGATTTTAGGTGATAAAAGGTATTAATTGAGTAGATTCGGGACATCAGATATTATGAAAATGTAGATGAGAAATGTATCAATCAATTATAAAATTTAAACTGAAGGAATTCAATAGAAATATTGAGATATATGGACTACTACTTTGAATATAGTTCGATACATTTAGGTAAAATTTTGAGGTTGTCAATGACTAATGTAAACAAGGCGACAAGAATTGTGTATTTAAGCGACCAGATGAACATGAAACTCAGGTGATAAAGAGACAAACAAACAATTAAGTTTATACAGGGAAGATAGGAATATTTATTTAAGGAAAAGTAATAAAAAATAATGAGTTTTCGATAAACTCTGATTTATATCGGTTTTTTACAAAAGTAATGGTTATTACCCATAATAATGAGTAAGCTAATGTGATATTGAGTTAGAGTGGAATGGAGAAAGGGGAGTGGCCAGGAAAGAAGTGAACGAACTCATATCTACCAGGTTTGGGGTGGGTAAATCGCAGGTAAAAACGCCAATAAATTAATACATAAAATTATTAAAGGTAGTGAAAAATCAATTAAGGATGATATCAATCGACCCGGATGAAAGTATAAGCAGACGACAGGTACATGCAAAAGGTGTAATACAGCTAGACCAGGAAGAAGCAGTGCAACACATTGAAAAATCATTCTGGAAAGGTATATTTATTAACTCAGGCAGGTGAGGTGGGGAAGAAATTATAAAGTGTTTACACCAATATAATGATCAATTGAGAATTGCACGAAAATATGCGTTAATCGAATATTCACATGTTAGATCAGAGAAAAACCATGTTACCATCGGAAAATTCATAAATAAAAAGATATCGCATATCAAGATAACCAGGGACTAAGGGAATTTCTAAAATTGAACGATGTGAAGAAGGCGCTTCTTTAAATAAAATTCAATAATGACATAGTGGCTATGATTACGAGATACCCGAGTTCATAGGCGACCAAAGAATAAGCGATAGATAATATTTTCAGAAAAAAAAAACATGAATCGAAATTTCCAATTCTATAATAAGGAACAGCAGGGCGATCTAGAGGAATGAACTAAATTCGATCCTGGCCGGAGTGAGGAAAAGTGATGGATTCAGAGGCGGGCCAGATTTTATCTAAATATTTACATTGAAGAATTACAGTCGAAATGAGTGTTACTTACATATAGGTTTACGAGTTGGTAAAGAACATAATGTAATGTAGGTATGGAATGGAGTTAAATCCTTTTGATTCTAAGCTAGGTATATAAGGAAATGTAATGAGAGAATAGGGGAATTAGTCGCGAAGTACGTCGGGCGAGGAAATAATTAAATTACGTGCTGACCGATATTAAGTAATTGTTTTGTTTTTGGACTTAGGAAGTTTCATTTTGATTTGTTTCTTACAATTAAATAAAGTTTTAAATAAATTCTTTTGAATAGTTGTTGAATTGATTCAACAATAGTTTGATTTGATTCAATAATAGTTTGATAAATATTGAAGTTTCTAAAATTCATTATAATTAAGTTGATACTAAAAATTACTTCTGTGAAGAGAGAGTTACTGACCGGAAACGTGGTCATCTGAGTACTTTAGGGGTAGGTCTGGAGCCGAATTGCAGCAAAACAAACCGTATTCGATCTCTCGTCATAACAAAAGCTGTGTAAACTAAAACCTAATCATGTAATTTTCCCAAATTTAGGAGAGGATGGAGATGGCGCCAAAACAAGTAAAACTGTACCTTTTAACCATGAAATTCATTGAAACTAACCCATGTAGAATAACACTTAGTACGATGAGGAAAGGCGATAATACTGTGATCATTACATTTATGTATACCAAATTTAAAATTGAAACTACGTCGTATTATATAGATCAGGAATAGTGCAATTAGTATAGCCCAGAAGCTAAGTTTTCCCATTAAAACTCACGATAGAAGAAAAATAGAAAATTTAGGGGTAAAGTTAGGAAAATGCTAGTCTTCCTATAGGAAATTAACGTAGATTGCATAGTAGGATAATAATAGAGAGTTCAGAACATTAAAGTCTAAGATAGGAATGTTAGGAATACGAATTCTGTCAATGGTATGCGAGAGTCTGCCTACGCTACAAAGAATAGGGGTTACCACAAATAAGGCCTTGTTTTTCCAATAGTCTGAAACAAAAAACAACACAACGTAGACTCGCGAAAAGCTTGGCAAAATTGACCACATTGGAGTGCAAAAATACCGTGAAAATTAAGAAAATCGGAAACACTCGAATGTTAGCATAGGGCTAGACGTTACACGCTGGCCAAGGAGGAGAAAAACCTCAATTGAAAGGAAAACTACAAAGGGTTTTCCGATCACATTAGTTAGGAAAATTTAAGGCAGCAGTAGAGGAGTCATCTTAAACCGGTGGCGCGAACGGAGGTCTATTGCTAAATTAAATCATAAACGAAGGAAGGACGGGCCATCACATCTTTAAAGGACAGGGGGGGGGGGGCCATCTCAACTCAGTACCAAAACTTATAAATATGAATAAATAATTTATTAACTTAACTTTTTGTTCAATTTTTAATTATTCATTATTATTATTGGGATCAAAAACTTCATTATAATATTTAATCATCGTAGAAAATAATATCAACATAACCTAAATGATATATGAAAACGGAAAAATTGACAGAAAATAAAAAGATTTCAGTCGCATCTGGGACTCAAACCCAGGACCTCTGCCTATCCAGGGCAACCGCTTAACCAACTTAGCTAATGATACCAGTTCAATTTATGCCATCTTCATCGATATCATATCCCAAATTCAAAATTTGTTAATATTATTCTCCATTTTTTTTTACAATATTACGGTTGCCCCGGATAGGCAGAGGTCCTGGGTTCGAGTCCCAGATGCGACTGAAATCTTTTGTTATTTTCTGTCATTTTTTCCGTTTTAATATTTCATTTAGGTTATGATAATATTATTTTCTACAATGATTAATTTTTTGTCACTGCTGATTTTCATGGCGTAAGTTATTGTTATACTTTGAGTGAACTCTGCCATATTACCGCAAAAACAATTGTTAAGAAAGCACTGGATCCCTTCAAAAAATCCTCAAGTGCCGCATATAGGGGGCTTACCTGAACTGTTCTCTTCCAATGAGCAAAATATTATTAAGATGAGAAAGGCTGGTCGCATACTGAAAACCGTCTCTACAAGCTGCAGGATTTAAGGCACTAAGAAAAGATCTCACGCATTCATGATGGGGGGGGGGGGATATTAATATAGCTATAAATATACGTCTGAGGTCCACCTCGAACGACATAAAGGTATCTTTCTGAATAGTAAAATATTTATTTAGAGCAAGTTCTCAAAAATGGCACTGAACATAACATTGTTGGTTTCTAATTCAAGCAAAGCACGTGTGATTTCTAATCTTTAAATTCTATATAAGTAATTAGGAAAACTTATGAGGTTTTTAAAGACAAAAAATTTCAAACTCCATTCTTTAAATTCTATAAAATATAAACGAAAATGTATGAAAAAAGGAGCACTTCGAAAACCATCGAATACAATTATGAACTTTTTGCCTAAAATTCCACTAGGTATTTCATGTAAAATTTAGAAGTTTTAAATATTAGCCCGAATATGAGCCCGCAGATACTTTATTAGTACACAACTGCTGACCCTATATAAATCGCAAGTGCGCCCCACTGTAGAATTTGGCAGCCACCTCTGGTCGGGAGTCCCAAAATATCTGAAAAAAAAACTCTTGACTCTGTGCAGAAACGGGCGGTCCGTTTTGATAGATTCGCCTATCTTAACAAACGGGTTGCAATCTTTGGCGCACAGGCGTCAGGTGGGAATGCTGTTCTTGTTCTACCGGTATTTTAATGAAAGATGCTCCGAGGAAATAGCATTATAGATCCCTTCTGCACTGGTGCATAGTCGGCAAACACGCCAAACGCGCGCCCAACATTTGCACACGGTTGACATTTGTCACATGAGAACGGGTCGCTTCTACGATTCGTTCTTGTGTTCAACAGCTCGGCTATGGAATGATCTGCCAGCCTCTGTATTTTCTCCATCCTATAACGTGGGTCTCTTCAAGACCCAAGGTCTCTTGTGTGGAGTTACTGAAAAAAAAATCATAAGGATCATTGTCTTTTGAATTATTTCCTATACACTTTCCTAATTATCCGTATAGAATTAACAGATAAATCATTAGTAGTATTTCTACAGGTAGACCTGTAACTCACTCATCGCTGTTATGGAAATTCGTAGTTTAGTTATAATTATCTGGCAGCTTCCCTTTCGATAAAGTTAATACTAAATCACAATACAAATACTGTGTATCAAGTGCTTCTAGCGAAAAACGCCTAACCTTATCGTGTGCGTTTTTTGTAACATGGAAGCTTTTAAAAGAAATATTTGATGTAGTAAAATCGCGCAAGCTTTTTGAACACCCAACAAATTCTCTTGAAATTACCACGAAATAATGTAAAAAGAAAAACTTTAAAGCGGTTTCCGCTTGTTAGGGGAAAATAGCTTTCCCGGACAATGCGCCGTCGGTGTGTTCATTTTATCGCCTTGGTCGGATGCTAAATAAGACATATACGTATGTAACATATTATGGGAGGGAATATAAAATGTCTTCTGGATAAATAACTTTTTTTACTTGTTCTATAAAAATCAGAATGTACGGCAAGGGTCCCATATGAGTAAAGTTAACATGAAAATGTGTGCATGAACAATCACTACTGTTGATTAAAATCATAATCTCCTAAATGGTAAACTAGCTGAAGTACCTTGCGTTGCCCGGTGTTGTGAATGGTTTAGAGGAAAGTTGTGAGGCAAAAGAAAATTGGCAATGGAAAGACAAGTTAAGGAAACTTGTACTTAGTTAATTCATAAGCATTGCCATTCCTAATGGCACATTATAATCGGAGCGATATTGAAGGATTATTTCAACTTCTCCGAAACGAAGCATATATATAATAAAATTTTATTTGGGTTAGGAAAATTCCAGTAAGGATCTAACGTTTTCCCGTGAGACTTCAAAGTACAATAATATTTATTTGGAACACTTGTTAATTTACAGAAATATTTAAGAAGGCTTTGACTGTCCAACTAGGAACAAATCCCAGTAAGGTTAGGAAAATTCCAGTAAGGATCTAACGTTTTCCCGTGAGACTTCAAAGTACAATAATATTTATTTGGAACACTTGTTAATTTACAGAAATATTTAAGAAGGCTTTGACTGTCCAACTAGGAACAAATCCCGTTTTAGGACAGTCAAATTGATAAGTTTAGTTCATATTAATATACATATACATGAAATAATATAAAAGAAACCATATTGTAAATTTAAAAAAAAAATATATACATATATATATTTTTTTTGTTTGTTTTGTTTTTGTTTTTAAAGTATATTCCTTTTTTTATAATTATTGTAGAGTAATAATCAATTACATACGAGATATAAAAGTATAAAGTATAAAAGTTTAAAGTATGATATGCATTTTTTTAATTTAGTGTAGAGTATTGATGAATTACATATGCGATGTAAAAGTTTAAGTATAAAGTATAAAAGTTTAAAATATGATATGCATTTTTTAATTTACTGTAGGGAAATAATGAATTCATGAGATGTAAAAGTTTAAAGTATAAAAGACTAAAGTATGTTTTGCATTTTTTTCAATTAGGGTAGAGTAATGATGAATTACAAATGAGATGTAAATATTTAACGTATAAAGTATACAAGTTTAAAGTATATAAGTTTAAAGTATGATATGCATTTTTTTAAAATTTAGTGTACAGTGTTAATGAATTACATATGAAATGTAAAAGTTTAAGTATAAAGTATAGAAGTTTATAGTATGATATGCATTTTTTTAATTTACTGAATCTCATATATAATGAATTACACATGAGATGTAAAAGTGTAAAGTATGAAAAATGAAAGTTTAAAGCATAAGAGACTAAAGTATGATATGAATTTTTTAAATTAGTGTGGAGTAATAATGATTTACAATTGAGATGTACAAGTTTAAAATATAAAGTATGAAAGTTTAAAGAATAAGAGATTAAAGTATGCTATGAATGTTTTTTAAATTTAGTGTAGAGTAATAATGAATTACAGATGAGATGTAAAAGTTTAAAGTGTAGGGTATAAAAGTTTAAAGTATAAAAAATTAAATTATGATATGCATTTTTTTTTTAAATTTAGTGTATAGTAGTAATGAATTACATATGAAGGATTTATTAAAATTGTACATATCTATTAATGAGCATATGTTCGCTTTTGACCCATCCTAAATCTAGAGGCCCCGCATTGATCAGTTTACACAGTACGTTTGTACTTTTCATTTTCCATGTATCAGGTATTATGTTGAACAATTTTGGTCCTAAGTATGAAAATTGTCTTTGAGCAAGGGATGTCATGATTTTTGTTGAAACTATTGGATTACTTTTTGAGTGTCTGGTGTCGTATATACTTTCCTAAAATCATCCAGGTTCATTATCCTATCCTCTTACAGAACTGCCTAACTCTAAATTCCCCTTTTTCAATTGTCTGTGAAATAACTAATTTCAGTACGTTTCTCCTTATTCGAGTTGACATTTTAGCACCCTCTCCCTCGAATAAATAATGATAATTACATGCTATTTCGAGTTTGTGTGGGTTTGTACTCGTTAATTATTTCTTGAACGTTCGTTCATTTGACACTAGTTCTTTCAAATGTTAATACCTAACACAGTCACGGAGCAAAGTATTTGAATTACTCCGGCGAAAGAAGCTAGTCAAGACGAACTTCAAACAGTGTATGTTATGCTATGTATTAAATTCATTTTACAACCTCGGGGGAGTGAATTGTTGAATAAATTAATGTTCCTGTGTGTTTCGAATTTCCTTACGTTTACATTTTCTTTGCTTTTTCATAGTAATCAAGTTTTGAAACTTATCATAAACGTACGAGTATACCGTTGGAAAGAAGCCAGTGAATATTAAACACGGTAATAAAATGTTTTTTTCAATATCCTGTCTAATAGGTTTTGTTCTCTTGGTTATTTTTTTTTATACAAGACGATATATATGGTATTTAGAGGGATCCTTTTGAAAATTGGAAGAAAAAAAAACTTGAAACAATATCAGAAGTGCTGTGAATACCAATGCTGGTATTTTCATATTATGTTGGCTGTTAGCTGTTTCTTTTTTGCTTCATGACACTGAATTCCAATTCGAAATTTATCTCTGGTTGACAATAAAAATAAGCATATTTACAAGCAGTCAGTATAGTTTTTTTTCTACATTTGTGTTATCAAAAGTCTTTGAAGCATACATCTCATCAAATTATTCAGTTATATCATTGACCAATAAAAAAACGACATTTAAAATTGAGGACAAAAAAAAATAAAGCGAATAAAAATATCAATTATGTAGAGCCATTCTTAAAGATTTTTCTGCTTAATTCTTCCAAAAGTATAATTATGAAATACATATTACAAAGGTTTATATTTAAACGTGGATATGATTATAAATCAAT
This sequence comes from Halesus radiatus, assembly GCA_022606495.2. Taxonomy (NCBI): domain Eukaryota; kingdom Metazoa; phylum Arthropoda; class Insecta; order Trichoptera; family Limnephilidae; genus Halesus; species Halesus radiatus. The sequence continues at coordinate 34,184 of JAHDVE020005677.1, forward strand.
ACTATCAATAAGTTAAAATGATTTTATTTTAATATTTTTACTCAGTTGCAAAAAGGAACTAAAGATGTCGGGAAAATACTTTTATTTTATTAAAAATACTGAGATTTAATTCAATTGACATTACTCAAATGCAAAAAAGCAATGGAAAGATTATGAAAATATTCGATTGAATGTTATTTATTAAGTGAGTCATGAATTTTAAGAGGTTTGTGTTAAATACAATCGATGCCTGCTGCACACAATATATTTAAAAACGGTTTCTTCTTATAAATACCCTTTCAAGGTAATTTGTGCTGCAGAATTTGTACTATAAAATATATCTGGAGATCGACTAGTTCTTAATGGACATTTGAAAGTAATATTTTGTAAAAGGTATGAACTAAATGATTCTCTTATAAAGCTTTACTAGGCCTCTAATATCTCGGCGTTGATCAATAGGTTAAGGGTTCATGGAGACATGGTTGTCATAATTTCGCATGCGATCTGAAAGATATTTCAAAAATCTTTTTACAACTCTTTCTATGTACGATTTATATAATATTTCCATTTGAATGCAAACACAGCAATTATTATACATACCTTTGTTTTTTCAAAAAGAAGTTACGAGTTACGAGTAATGTAGTTTTTATGAGTGAATTCAGGAGCATTTCCCTTCTATTCGTGAAAACTCACTCAGCTGGTATACTTAATAGGAAATACTCTAGTGGAGTTAGGAAAAAGTTTATCAGTTTAGAGTTAACTGTGAATTCTTTGAAGAATAAAGTGAATAGCGAATTTCAGTCCAGTAACTGATTAAATCAGTAACAATTGTTGATGATAATGATTCCTGCTAAGTGAACTGTTTTAGACTTAATATTTTCCACAATATTACTTTCTACAATGGATAAAATAATAATTACACTCTTGGTTTGCAGGAACATCGATTACTTAAGTTAATAAGTCAATCTATAAAAATGCAATTCACTACAATAGAGATGCAATTCGTACAGATTTTAAATTTAATGGTTTCCAAAAAAAGCTTGTAGATTCTTTTTTAAAATTTTAATGTAAATCAATTAATATAATGTTATTATTAAGTTTTGCAAGTATTTTTAGTTTTTTATTATTTTGACAGCTGTTTCGGAGTTTAAGGCCATTTTAAAACTTTGAAAAGGCGGTTTAAAAATGGTCTTAAACGCCAAAACAGCTGTCTCAATAATAAATAATAAAAATACTAGCAGAACTTAATAATAACAATATTTAATTTGATTAACATTAAATTTAGAAAAAAAAAAGAATCTACAAGCATGAAATGTCTACTTGCAGAACTTAACAATAACATTATTAAATTTGATTTATATTAAATAAAAAATAAAAAAAATTGAATCGAGTTCTACGAATTAAACACAAAAACTATTGATAATCTTGTAGATTCTTTTGGTGACAAAATCCGCATAGCAAACATCTGAGCTTTACCAACTTTACTCCATAATTTCATACACCTGCGCTAATCCTCTCCTTTCACAACAAACCCATTTATTGAGGAATCAACTCCCGACTAGGAAAATGTATAGGCCGCACATAACGTCAACAAACAATACATCACAACTTCAAATAACTGAGAAATAAAGACAACAATATGGCCTTAAATCATCTCTCTCAAAATGAAGTGGTTTTGGTTGCTAGGTTTATGCTTTTCAATCGGTTTTTTTCGTTTTCTTTAGTAGAAATAACAAACGTATATGAAGTATATCGTGACCAAATAAATCGGATTAGGCTTAGGAGGTACGTAAGTTTAAAAACCTGGGATAAGAAAATATGACAGAATAAAATCTGGAAATTTGACAGAATGAAAACCTGTACATGTATTAGAACCTTTTGCATGCATAAATAAAGTATACTTTATTATAAACACGTATGCGGTGTATACCAATATTCGGTTTCCATAAAAATCATGTGAAAACTTTTATTGGTTGCACATAAGAATTTAATTTGTTTTTCTTATGATAAATTGATTTAAAATCCACCTACAAAACTTATACTCGCATGTAAGGTAAAAAAATATTTTTTTTACATCGATATCACGTACAAATCGAAATAATTATAAAAACTGCCCCAAACAGGGAAATTAGGGCAATTGGGGATGCTCTTGTTTGTGGAAGACGGGATGAAAATGGAATAATGAAGGTGATGGTTTAAGTGGCTGAACACAGGTCTTATCACTACAGATATCAATAATTTCAAGTACCTATCGATTCTGAATAGTGTACTGTTACTAAGGAGATACTAAATGCATCATCCACTGTGAAATATATGTTTACTACCGCTCCCCATTTTCGATACAGGAGTATCAATGATTTTAATGGTATAATTTTGTCTATTAAATTTTTTGGAATAACTTACCGATGTTTATAAACCTCATTGTAATATGTAATAATTGACAAATATTAGTTTAACGAATCTTAAATGAAATAGGAAATAGAAAAAGACAGAAAATAAAAATGTTTAAAAAAATTTACTAATCGAATCCAGGACCACTATCGTCTTCAATGGTTAATATAATAATAACATAGCATTTACATGCGTAACATTACAGTGGTATTCTTACAGTGCTCCATTCATATTCTATATTACATTCTTTATTATACATTCTTATTTATTGTTAACATTATTCCTAGAGTTTCTCTTAGGTACATATTCATTCAATAAAATTACAATACACAGTCTATACAAAGGGAACACATTCAGAATAACAGTGCAAAAATAGCATTTTTTTAGGACACGAGTGAGGTTATGTTCAGCAAAAACTAAGTTTACAAAAAAAAGTAAAACAAGGGGGAAACAGATGCCAAACAATTACCGCAGGCATGAGAAAATGTTTATTTTTTAAATAAATTGAGGAGAAGTTAAAATATATCGATAGTAGGATGTTTTAAATAATTTTGTTTTTAAAGCGGGCTAAAATTCAATCATTTTCTGAATATTAGTAAGAGCTGGGGGAAGTTTATTCCAAATGAGCGGCTAATAAGACAAAAAGCGTGATCATAGAAGATGGTAAAAATCTAAATTTTTAAAGAATGTCGTTTACCGAATGACAGCTGTCATCAGAGAGAACCGGAACCGCAGTTCAGCAAGAAGTCTTTGGGCCTAAAGAAAAACAGGTCCGGTCCTCGGTATCTCACGCCCCGTGAAGTACCAATTGCGCTTTCTCTCATATTTTTTTAAATTCAAGCTTTCAACGTCTACACATTCAAGAAAAAAAAAAAAAAAAACACCGATAAAAAAGTGTGAATTGAGCAGGAAACGAACCCCAGCCGCCCGCGTGAATACTGAACCACAGTTGCTACGTCATACAGTGTCATTATTATGCTATAATAGTATTTTGCGCAAAAAAATTTATTTCAAGAACAACTTGATGTATCAAATCAAATAATGCTAAAAGTTGAAAATAGTATTTCAGCAAACCTAACTTATTATAATGAGGAATCTGGGACGACACGTGACAAACATAACAAAAACTTTAAAATACTGTAAAAAGAAACTTTTTATAAAATAACTTACTGTAAGCAAAACTTTACTTTGTATATATATATACAAGTATTTTATCTATTAAACCCTGAAGAAGGTTCAGAATGAACCGCAATTGGTTGGTTTATGTATTCAATAAAGTGGTGCTGAAACAAAAATATGTTTATTCACATCAAATTATACCTAACAACAAAGTGCTTGCTTCCTGTCAAAAAAATAATAATTGTATTTGAGAGCGCCCCAGCCTTGCTAGAGATTAGTGGTGGGCGAAGCGGCTCGGTTTAGTGATCCGTATCACTAAATCAGCTCTCTGTAAAGACAATCAATATGAAAACTGGACGAAAAAAGTATCGTGTAAGAGCGTTATAAGGACGTCTTTAGGAGGGCCAAGGGAGCGAGGGACAGGGCATGCTGCGGGGGGACCCGAACTGTCGTTCAATCGAGCCGGATCACCGAACCGGTAGACTACAAAGAGCTGATTTAGTGATCCGGCTCACTAAACCGAGCCGCTTCGCCCTCCACTACTATAGATAGCTGATATCTAAAACGGAGGTCTGTCACTATCACTGTGACTTCGGTTAATTTATTTAATACATTTTAGGTGATTTTTAAACCAATTCCCGAAATACGTAGATTACATTTATGATATTTTAGTTTATAATACATAAGTTACGCATAATTAAAAAATACAACTCTTTCATATCTCTAAAAAAACATCTTGCGACCCAGTGACCGCAAAATCAGCGAGACAATTTAATAGGGACAGAAGTATTGAACATATCCAACTGAGCCATTTGAACGATGGGAACAAATTCTTGACTCCTGATTGGTTATTGTTCGCGCAACGCGGGGTACTCCAAGCACACGAGTACCCCAAGCCCCAAGCACACGAATATGATTCATAGAAAAACAGGCTCTACGGTCGATTAACAATTATGGCATTCGTAAAAAAATTCCGTCACAAAAAACATTTGCGCCATATAGACATAGACGGCCTCCATGGTCGAGGGGTAAGGCTCTCGACTACGAATCCGAAGGTCACGGGTTCAAATTCCGGTGTGCACAAGTAAATTTTATTTAATTAATTTGTGCTGTTTCACAATTAATTAACGTAAAAATAATATATGGTATATTTGCGCACGTTCCAGAGTGGAAGATACTCTCAGTATCGCCCTGGTGAAAGACCACCATTCAGAATTCGAACATTGCTTGAAATGGCTTTTAGCCGTGTTTGGTGACCAGATGTGAATAGCCAGGCATTTCCCCACCTTACTCTTCCCCTCTCCTTTCCCTCCTCAATACCTTCAGCCTCACAACATTCCCCAAATGGGGATGCCATAGTCTCACTGGCTCCAGACGGTTGGGAGCAGTTTGGGACTTTTGTGCGGTATTCATGTGAAAAAAAAAAAAAAACGAGTTGTAATGTTGCCAGCGTAATAAAAGATATAATTATTCCATGTATTGGACATTATAGGTAATAATGATTTGGGTAATAATTTCGGCGCCTCTTTTGAGATAATGTCTATATTTTTGCACTTTATGAACGTATGGCAGATCCGGCGCTGAGGAAAGGGATAAGGAATTTTCGACGGTGTGGTTTATCCTAGTTTAAATCATTGCCATATTACCTGGGAATGGAATTTTGAATACGTTTAATTGAATGCCTTTAATGCAAAAAAAGTTATTAATATTAAAATGTCCCGCAAAAGAGAGCATGGTCAACACTTTTGGTTATGTTCAGGGGTGTAAAAAATATGGTATTTTTCATGTGTGTTCGTTCCAAAAATGCGATATTGCCTTTTAAAAAAAAAAATTGCCACACGAAAATAAGATATTCCCAGCAATTGTACAATAAATAAAATACATATTTTTTAAATTGTGACCTGGTATGAACACAATGTCTCACCACCCATCACTGTTTTACTATGGTTAGAATTATAATTACTTGATATTGTTTATTTTAATGTTTTTGCACTAAGTATATTTTTATGTAATCGTTTGATATCTTAAAAAAATGTTGTGATTAAAATAATCAAGGAAATTTATTTTAATTAGTTCTTATACAATGTCTCTAAGAACCCTTGTTTGACTTTTTACAAAATCATCGTACACGTGTGTCCTTTTGTATTCGATCAAGGTTAAATAATTTCCACAAACCATAGGATTATACGATTCATATGACGTAAGTATCAAGAGGAACGGCTGGGCGGCCTGTTTCAAAAAAAATCTTAATTTTGGATTTGAGGCCAAAATACTCACCTAATGATATTTTTTTCATCAAAAAGTATAGTAAATATCTATTAAGGATTACAAGTTTTTTTTTGTTTTACATTATGAAATATAGGCCATTAAAGGAGTTGATTTTTCGTTATTTTAGGAGCACCTTTAACAATTAATTGGGGGCTAACGGTGATGTTTTCGCCCATCTATTTTGAAAATATAATGAAATATAAAATAAAATAAAATATGAAAATAAGCATTATAGTGGACTTGAAATTAAATTAAAAACTACGAATTTACTTTGGAACACAATTTTGCCGTACATTATTTAAAATACCGACCCGAAAAATGTTTTTTTTTAATGTTTTATGTTTATATTTTTATTTACATAGCAAATATGATTATTTAAAAAAAATACAATAAACCCGCAAATAATTTTGTAAGTTGCCTCTAAAATTATCATTTTTTTTCATTGGCTTATACATCATAATTTAAAACAAAAATAAATAAAATCTTTCTCATACCTACTAGATATTTATATAATCTTGACCGTTGCTATTTCTAATATATGTTAATGACATAACAAAGTGGGGCATTAAAGGAACTCTTCAACTTTATGCGGACGATACTGTAATTTTTTATAACAAAAAAAACCTAGCGGAACTTGAAATGGAAATGAATGCCGATGTTTCCCATCTCACAACCTGGTTGAGAATAAATAAACTGACCCTTAACGTAAAAAAAACGCATTATTTACTATTCGGCAACAAGAAAAATTCCAGCCTCGATATCAAAATTGGTGACAACTGCCTCGAAAAGAAAACGACAACAAAATATTTGGGCCTTATAGTAGATTCTCAACTCTCGTGGGATCTCCACATAAATCATGTAAAGGAGAAAATTACCCCCATAACTGGTGTGCTATATAGACTTCAAGGATTACTACCCATTCCGTTACTAACTGCAGTATATTACGCCATGGTACATTCACACATTTCCTATCTCTGCTGTATCTGGGGCTTTGCCTCGAAGAAATTGATTGCTGATCTGCAGGTGGTTCAAAACCGAGCCCTCAGAAATGTTTTTGGACTTCCATGGGACACTCATGTCAGGGACATCTACTCAGTTTCCGGTATCCTTCCAATCACGATCCTTCCTAAGTATGAAATCACCAGCACCATCCTACAAATTACTCAACAATCAACTCACACTAACGTCAAGCCACTTTACAATCAAGACATCCACAACCACAATACTCGAAATAACAATAAAATCCGCATTCCTCAAACACACACTACAAAATATGGAATAAAATCTTTAAACTACATTGCCTACACACTTTATAATTCGCTTCCAGATATGTACAAAACCATCCAGAAAAATAAAAAATCCCAAAATGATGGTATAAAGGAATACTTTTTAAGGATAGTTAAAAACGAAAATCAGTAAATCCATATTTGTATATTTTGTTATTCCCTTATATGTTTTCTCTTGTGTGTTGTTCTATTTAACTTGGCCTTATAAAATTATTTCTGTTTGTATGTGAAACTTGTATTTTTGATATTTTGCTGTCAATGTAAAATTGTATGTACTATCTTCTACTTATGTATTGTAAATTCCTCCCGTCCTAAAATGAGTTTTGAAACTCATCGGGATTGCTTTAGCAAGAAATAAATATATTAAAAAAAAAAAAAAATCTTTAATTAAAATAATATATCATCTAGTTTGGATGGGTATTTTGGCATCAAATCCAAAGTTATGTATGAAATAGGCAGCGCAGCCGTTCCTCTTAAAGAATTTCTTTTGTATTTTTGTATTTATTTATTTATTTCTTAAAGTTTAACAAAAAAAACGCAAAAAATGTAACCTTACTGGGGTACCCCGTTCTATGGTCACATTGTACATGGTTTTATATAAAGAATATGAATTTGGTTAAGTATATTTTAAGTTTGATAAAAATATTTAAGTAAGATTTCGTAATTATATTAAAATATTACTAGAGGAACATGATAATGCAATAAGATTAATAAGAATTCTATCTCCAAGCATTTCTGTTTAGATTAACGATTTTGGATTCTATACATGTTTTAACAGTTAGCACGCGTAGATAATTTAATTAGGTAATTTTTAATACTTGAATTTATTTGTTCTCCGTGTTAGAATGAAATAAATAAGGTGAGAACTACTTTGGGGAGTCAGTAGTTTTCTTGAAAGTGGCCAGGAACGGTCAGTAGTATTTTTAAGAGAAACATCAAGGTTCGCCAGTGGTAATTAAAAGGGGAACTGGGAAGGTTCAACGGTAGCGTTTTAGAGAGGACCAGGAAGGTTCTAGAGCAGTTGTTTTTAAGAAGGTGACCGGGAAGGTTCACCAGTAGCAAGTAGTATTCTAGGAGAGCTGATGGATAGTACCCTAAAGAAGAAGCATTTATCATTTACTGTAAAAGAAATAGTTTCATTCGAGGTCCATGAAAAGTGTTTTCCTGCTTTCGTTAGTTCTCGTACCAAGATAGGAGAAACAATATGCATAATATGTACGTAGATACAAATAATTGATTGCTTGGCATATTTTCCTCTCATTTCTTTGAACAAATTTAGATGCTAAAGGTGCTAAGTACTGCAATGCGGTAATAAATAAAATTTTGAAGGATCTCTGAAGTGTCACACTTTGCAGATTTTCCGGCTATTTGTATAAACTTGGCTGAGATAACCCCCACTTTCCGCCGTTAATGAAAATTTGTCGATTCGGGGAGTATTTGATTATTAATACTTACTTCTTCGGTCATTTTTCGGCGAAATAATAAACTGGTAATAAACTCAAAACCGTTATGGAATAATGCGAAACATTTTCAAAGTAAGCGGGCGCAGTGCTCGGAGGAGGCTGTATAGACGCGAAGAATGTTTATTACGGAAACAAACAAAGATAACCGGTTCTGAGAAGTTTCGGGACAAATTGAAATCGGAGAGCCCCCACTTATCATAATGAATTACTATCTACTTGTTTTGAAAACAAACATATGTTTCTTATGAAGTAACACCAAATTTGACACTCGAGACAATGGTAAATTAGAGAAAAAAACGGGTTACTGGAATTTTTTAAAAATAATTTTCTTTCGCTATGTTGTTTACATTTACCATCCGAGAATGGGTCGTTTTCACTAACGTTCAATTATTATGCTCAAAAGCCTGGCTGTGTGATTCTTATTTGCTACAATAAGGGTCTCTTAAAGACCAAGTGAGAGCATTGTTTCCTTTATGTAAAAGCTCTGCACGGTATCCTAAATATCACATTATCACCTGTGTAAAGTTTTTAAAAGTTTTTATTGTCAATGTTATAATAACCCTTATGTTTCAGATGAATATTAAATCTGAATATCAATTTCATGTAACCTCGTGTCTGTCAATCATTAATAATCATAACAATAGGAACGATTGAAAATGTGGAATTACGGATATTGTTCTCTGTCATCGAATGAATCGTAAAAATAACGAAATTTCCATGATCAATGATTTGTTGTGACACGCATGTATTTTTTATCAGCTAGCTACGTAATATCCTTCAGGCAACAGAAATATGTGAAAAACAAGTTCATAGAAAATGAGCGTTAGAATACCAACCAAGCGTTGTTATTTAGTGATAAAGAAAATTGGGAACTTGGTTTTACGATTCAGAACCACATAAAATATACACATTTGGAAAATTAAGTAAACACCAATAAAAATAACATAATTTAGGATATTATCTTTTCTGGCACGTTTCAAAGGAAATTAAGAGAAGAAATATAATAGCTCCACAAAACGGCATGTTCTGATTTGCGCACTATTTGCATAATAGCACGTGAAATAGAATTTCAAACGTGTTTGTATAATTTGAATACAAAACTAGAATAATTAACTAGGAGAACATTTGGTAGCTACGTGATGTACGAGTACCTACATCTACCATGACGTATGTCTTTAGAGTAGTTTTATTTTTATTGTAACTGTAATATTTAATGAATTTTGTATATCACTCTCTTTTGTATGTTAACATTTCATTTTTTTTTTCAGTGGGTGCGGTTAGGTATCCAATGGAAAAATATTAAGGTTATAACTTTTATTTCCTTTCTATTCTTCAGAAAATAATCTAGCTCACTCACTTCTGACGCTGACGAAATTTGTTTTTTTTCCCTCAGTAAAACGGGCATAAAAATGCAAAGGCCGAATACGTTTCGAATAAAAACACCCTCATCATCATTAGCGCTCCGAGGGGAGCAAACTCAAGTATTTCTGTAGAATATTAAGGGGAAGCGACCTCTCTCGGAAAGATTTAATGAGAATCAAATATCTTTTCAAAATAATAATTACGTAGGGTCTTTTCAATCAACTTTGAATCGGAAAGTTGTGTAATTACAAATTTATTTTTAAGTGATATTATTAATGTTTGACTCCTCTGAAAACCTCATTTATTTTGTCAACCAAATATTTGCGCGTAAACCAAAAATTTATTAACTTATGGAATGACAATGCTCCATATGGTGTATCCACATCAATTGTAATTTATTAATTTAGATTCAATTTATTTTTTATAACTTATTGAAGTTTGTAAGCCTCATTGTAATATTTTAACCATCGAAGAAGATAATATTAACACAACCCAAAATGAACCACGAAACCGAAAAAACAACAGAAATTTAAAAGATTTCAGTCGCATCTGGGAATGATTAAAATATTACAATGAGGTTTACAAACTTCAATAAGTTATAAAAAATAAATTGAATATTTCTTTCCAGACTTGTAAAATAAGTCAATAGATGTCTCATATAAATTAAATCGGGTATGTAGATTGCAATTGAGTTCGGTATGAAACTTTGCAATAATCATAAGGATAGCAGCCAATAATATGGGATTTATAAAAATGGAGGATAATATTAACAAGTCTTAAACTTGAAGTATGATATCGGTGTAAATGGCGTAAATCTAACTGGTCTTATTAGCTTAGTTGGTTAAGCGGTTGCCCCGGATAGGTAGAGGTCCTGGGTTCGAGTCCCAGATGCGATTGAAATCTTCTTAATTTCTGTTGTTTTTTCGGTTTCGTGGTTCATTTTGGGATGTGTTATTATTATCTTCTTCAATGATATTAATTTATAAATAAGTAATTCAAAAATAGTACACTAAAAAACAAATGTCAACTTGTGTCAAAACCAATGGTTTCCCCATTACGTTACAAAGAACACTTAAACATTTATGACATGAGCATAGACAAATAAAGGTAGACTAAAATTAACAAAAAATGATGAGAAAGGGTAAATAAATTCCCTATTAAATATTTTTTCTTTTGTAAAATTAAATTTTAAAAAATCCGACAGATTAGTGGTAATTATATTTCCTAGGTATTTAGTTCCTTCAGTCTCCTTCAGGAGCCCCCCATTCAGGGTAGCTGCAGGAATAGTTACTATATAAATAAACATGTGAAATATAAAATAAGGTACAGAATAAAAATGTTTACATAATAAAGTTGAAGAAACAAAATGGTACATATATTAGTTATTATATTTTGTAAACTATTTGATCATTTTGTGTTTTTCTTAGTCCTACTCACTAGGGGTGCTGTCCCGAGGCGGACTAGGGATATTTATTTCTCTATTATGTTATTAGGCTCGTCTTCCATGTCGTTTTTAATGTTGTTTCATTGACCTCTCTCAGCCAGACTTTTCATTTCATTTTTTTTCAAAAGAAGGACAAATATTCCCTGGTTACGAATAACCTATTTGAAAATCTCCTACTACCATCACAGTAAGCAGAATATGTTGATTGTGTCGCAAATGAAGGACTTAGCCAGCCGAGGTATTAAACTTACGACGCCAGGGTGAGACCCAAACGCGATGCCAACTCAGCCATTTTTTTTGTATATCTGGGGGAAGGATATTGTGGAGTTTTGTCAAAATATACATGTAGTTTCTTTATCCGTAAGTGATTTTATGAAAAAATAATTTTTTTGTGATTTTGGTTAGATCCAGTGTCATGAATACTTGGTTTAGTGGGAAGTTCCGTTTTTCTGAAAATTTTAGCAGTACATTTTTGGCGAATATTTGTAGTACATTTGGTACATCAAAACTTTTGAAGATTTCTGTCGAAGGCATTATTACGAGTACTTTAAGTATGGTTTTTATTATTCCTTTTTGAATTGTATTTAGATTCTGTAGGTACTTAGATATCGCAGATCCCCATCCTATAATTCCATATTCAATCCTAGATTAACATACCTAATACATCGTGCATTAATTGCTTTTGTGGTTAATTCGTAGAACTCCATTTTTTTTTAAGTTAAGTTTTTTAAAGTTTTTGTTAAGTTATTAAGTTCTGCAAGTATTTTAAGTTTTTAGTTTTTATTATTGTGGCAGCTGTTTCGGCGTTTAGGGCCATTTTCAAACTGTGGTTAATCCACATTGTGATGACTTATTTATGAGTTTTTATTTACTCCCACTCCTTTTCAATTTGGACGGGTAATGATTTATTATCGATAAAACCGATATAGTTAGAAAACAATCAAAATTCTGGATTCTGTGAGGTTTTCACATCTATAATGTGTTTGCTCGTATTTAACTGAAAATATTTTCCTAATTGATTTATTTAAATGTTTTGTATTGTTTTGATAACGTGAAAATACTGAGAAGCACTGAATATAAAATTTTCCTTACTTTATTAATTAATGTTATATTAAAATTATATAAATAAGTCGGAACAATTTGGATTAAACATAATTTGAAATTGGCCTTAAACGCCGAAACAGCTGTCACAATAAGAAAAACTAAAAATACTTGCAGGACTTAATAATAACATTTTAAAATTTGGTTTTAATTCAAATTTTAAAATAATACATAGTAGACTGTTTTCGTTTCCTTCTTGTTTGTCACATTTTTTAGATTTTTGATGAAATTCATAAGACGAGTTTTTCCGTAATACCTTTTATATATAGGCAACATTTAAGATTTTCATAAATTACTACTACAAGATATTTTATGCTTTATGATTTTGTTATAATGGGGCAGTGACATTAAATATTATATCTCTGATACTTGTATAATTTGAGGTCTAGTGATTTTTTTGACTGGCCCCTTGAGTCCATTGAAAATGTATAATATTTAGTTTTGCTTAAATCATCCAATTTTGACGTGTATTAAAACCTTTTTCAGCCACATACAATGTATCCATCCAGTTTTCTTCTTGAAATAATAATACGTTGTCATCGGCAAAACTGATTGTATTTCCTTTAATGGGAAGGTTAGTGATATCATTTATACATATATATATATATATTTTTATATATATATATATATATATATATATTTATATGTATATATGATTAATAGAATCGGTCCCATTACATTTCCCTGGGGGACGCCATAGTTTAATGGGAAAGGTTTACTATTTTATTTCTAATCTGTACTTGTTATTCTCGCGCTGTTATATATCTCGTTCAATAGGTTCATTGTTGTTTTGGTTATTCCAATTTTTTTAGCTCAAAAAACAGTATTTTAGGGCCTATTGTGCCAAAAGCTTTTTGGAGGTCTATGACCAAAGCCAAATATTTTTTTCCATCATCTATATTTTTTATGTCTACGTTTGTAAAATTTTCAATTTGATTTTTTTATGAGTTTCAAAGTTCATATACATCCTTTTTACTTTCATTTTTATAATTGGGTATATAACTATGACTTTTTTAAGACCAGAAGTGAAGACAAGTTTAGATACAGAAAGATTAAACAATTATGATTTAACTAGTATTAATTCATTTTGTAATTATTTTATTTGATATTACATCATTTCCCTATGATTTATTAGTATCAAGGGTTGTAATTACATTACTGATTTCAATACTTTGTTATTAGAGTTAACTTTAGTTTATTTACGTGGTTCAATTCCTGACTTTTTTCTGTCATGATGCTATTTGTTAATTGTTGATTTATTTTCTTTGCTAATTTTGACCATATATTAGTAAAACATTCGATTATGTATTCGAGAACCTTTTTCTGGGTGCTTTGTGGATGAGATCTGAGCATTATCAATGGTTAATTCGTCAATGGTCTTATAATTACGAAAAGATTTTAAATTTGTGATTTCATTAAAAAATCATCTTAATTTCGGGGAATCATTACTATTTTCCTCTTATAATAGTTTTCTTTAACATTGTTTATAACATTTTAGTAGATATTTTTGTATATTTTATATTTTCGTAGTATAAAAATACTACAAGGATTTTGTTTGACTTCCCTGTGTCTTTTTATAATACAATTTATTACGTTTCAGGTTGTCCATGGTTTTTTATGTTGGATCCACGGATGTTTATTTTTATAAGAAATCTTTTTTTCTGTTGATTTGGTATTCGAGGTGATAGTGTGAGTAATATATTCAATGAATTTAGTTGATGCATTATTTGTATCAAGGTTCTCCAGTAGGTGTATCCAGTTCGTGTTAAGTAACATAAAAACATACGTATTTTTAATGATAGTCAATAGGAGATTTAAGCAAATTAATAAAAGAAATATTTAATGAAACATACATAAATATACTTGGAACCACGGGGATCTTTCCAAAGTGCTTCAAGAACTTAAATATATTTTTAAGAAACAATCAAAAAAATTCCAAATTTTTTTACGTTAGAAGAATGGAATGAAACTTTAATAGTAATAACAAAAAAAAACAATTAAATGGGTACTTGCGAGTGTACAAAAAACGTTATTATTATTTTTCTGATTAAAAATACATATTTGTGGAATATCAAAGCTTGATTATTTTTATTGGTACAGAGTTTTAATTTCGCCGCCTACCCTCAATGTTAAGATTTTATTTGATTTTGAGTGAATGAAGCAAGAAGTGTATGCCAAGATCGAGTTGTTTGGCGGTCCGTCCTCTCTGCCTACCCCTGCGGGGAAACGGCGTGATGGTTAGTTAGTTAGTTAGTTATTCTTGTGTAAGACATTTTCGTTCACTGTGTTTTTATAACACACTTTTCATTAAAAAAGAGTCATCGTGATAATTACAAAATTAGAATTGCACTATAGATAATGGGGCTTTGTATTGAAGACAAGTATTATAGAAATAATATACTAATATTCACAAATACAACACAAAAGTGTTAGTTGCTATACCTTAAGTAGAAAGTGGACCACACCTCCTCAAAAGTGAGTAATCAGTAACAGTGATATCAGGGCATTACATTTAGTAATTTTATTGTGTGTACAAATATTCCATCAAAAGATCAAAACAAAAATCGGAATTTAATACATTGGAACTGCATTATCGTTGACATTATTAAAGTTACGAACCAATCACATGTGCCCGCGGTGAACTCATTAGGCTACTATGTGTCAGAGCATAAATCAGGGACCAATCAGCTCATGGTTAGGTAATATTTATTTACTTCTCCTTGTCAACAAGCCTAGTCAGTGCTTTGTAGACAGTTACATCCCAGGACTAACTTCATACGAGGAGACCGAATACGCAAAATGACCAGATCGTCTCAAGTCATGGATATGCTAACAAAACTGAAATAGGAATTTATAGAACTCCGAAAAGATATCACGGATTTCAAGGTCACAATTGATTATTGTGCAAACAAAATCAACCACTTTTACAAACAAATTCAAGAAATGGATAAAAAATTGATAAAAGTTAAAAAAATATATATATAGTATTTTTGTTCTTAAGAGTACTCTGAAAGAAGAACAGCAAAAAATAAACGACATTGATCACGCAAGTAGATCATGTAATATTGAATTTTGGGGAAATTCAGAAAAAAACGAAAATCTTTTGGATATCCTAAATGAATGTATTTATTTATTCTTAAATAATAAATAAAAAAAAACAATAACCTTAATCACCTATCTCACTAGGAAAGTCCTGTGTCTTAACGAGCGGATTTACAATTTTAGTGAAACGATACAATACATTTTAAAAAAAATTAAAAACCACTATAAAATCTTTAGAAAATCTTTAAGTTGGGCCGTACATTTATAGATTACAACAATAATAATTTCATTGTATCCCGAATAAATATAATAAAGTATCTGTGCTCTAATTAGCCACAATATAGGGTGACCATGTTTTTGTAATCAAATTTAGGAACCCGAAACATTTCGAGAACAAACTTTTATAAAGCCGACTATGCATCAATTAATAGTTTGCTTTGATACATGAATTGCGAATTTATTAATCAAGGCAAGGTAGATCATTACGATGATCAAATTTATAGCATACTCTACCAGATTATCTCTCCTAAAGTTCCTATGAAATCCAACAAAAACCACTTCTCTAAGTGATACTCACAAGTCCTCATACATTTGATGAAGGAAAAAACTAATTTCACAAAAAATAAGGTAATGAACATGATAATTTATCGTTCAATATGCTTAGAACTAGAACAAAAATCTGATAAAAATCTGTTACCAAAAATATTTAGACATAATTAATGAAAATTTAAAAACAAATCTGAAAAAATTTTGGATACTTGCAAAAAGCAAATACAAAAACTCAACCGAAATACCATAAAAGATGTACATAATAATAAGACTACTCAAGGTCAAGATCTCCGGGATCTTTTCTAAGCACTTTTAATCTGTTTACAAACTACGAAACAATAATTATTTAGCACAAATTCCCGAAGATTTTTGCAACGAAAGCCTTGGACAGATCAATGTTTCACCTTCAACGATATTAAGTAAAAGTAAAAGAAATTAAATCCAATAAGGGATCTGGCCCTGATGGTATTCCTCCTATTTTTGTCAAAACGTGCTGTGATGTCCTCGCCAAACCACTCTTCTTCCCTTGGCATTCCACTACAAAAAACCTTCTTGAATGATTCCAATACATTACTTCCAATGATTCCAATAATACTGCGATAGCATTAGTGACTGAAAACAAGTGGATTCCAACTACACGGATTTTTGCAAAGCATTTATTAAATCAGTCGCTATTAACAGGATGGCCCCGGCTTACCTATCGGAACTCTGCATCCCAGAAAATTCCAATTCACGCCAGTCAACTCTTAGATCAGCGACGGCATGGGCCATCGGGAGGCTGAAGGAACTAAAGCGCACACCAGATACTAAGTTTGGTGAGCGCGCTTTCAGCGTGTCAGGCCCTAAAGCCTGGAATAAACTGCCATACGATCTAAGATTGATTAAAGACTCGACAGAATTCAGGTCAAAACTCAAAACTCATCTCTTCGGACAGTCATATCCATGAATGGTTCAGTTACCTAAAAAACAAATAATTTTATTATTCGTAAATGCAAATAATTATTATCAAAAAATCTCAAATAAAATCACTCTTATGTTGTCAATAACCTTCTAATGTATATAATACTAATGACAAATAGGATTTAAACAGTAACTTCAATGTCATGCAATGTGCAGTGTTTTCTAATATATGTGTCCTGTGCGTGCAGCCATCATTAGTCAAGTCATACCATCTCAGACCAAAACATTGTAATTTAATTAAGTTTTAATCTGGAGTGCCCTACCAGGTAAGTATGTTTTATGTATATGTACATAATAAGATTAACCCTAGCAAGTAGTATTTGTACAGCGCCCTTGAGATGATTTTTCACAAAAACGGCGCTATGTAAATCGTCCAAGTATTATTATTATTATTATTATTATTACTAATTAAGAAATTGGAAAGGTTTGCCATAAATGGAAATACTCTAAAATGGTTTAAGAGTTTCATAACCGAAAGAAAACCAAAAGTAGTTGTAGGGAGGTACTCCGCAGATCTCTTTACTACAACATCGGGAATTCCACAAGGCTCTTATCTTGTATCCTTGCTATTTTTAATAATAATTAACGAGATAATTCTAAGAATTGAATATTAAAAATATCTCTTATTTGCTAATGACCTCAATTGTGTAATAAAATTGTATCAATAGAAGGATGCATATATTTTTAAAAGACTTATCTTTACTTCGTGAATGGTGTGCACTTAATGATTTACATTTTAATGAAAATAAATACACTGCAATTTATTTTTAAAAGAACGGATACAGATTTTAAAATATATAAGTATCACATAAGAAGCATCGTTTTATTGAAGAAACCTTCAACCAATGACTTGTGCGTCACATTTGACTCGTCTAAAATTTCAATAAACATGTAGACACTATTTAAAAAAGTGCATCACAAATATTTGGATTAACTCTACGAATCATAAATTATTTTAAAAATGCATAATCATCAACAACATTATATAAATCGATTGTGGGAGGTATTTTGGAATTCGCATTCTCTATTTGGTCTCCTAATTATGAGATTCATAATTACAAAATCGAATCCATACAAAGAAAATTATCCGTGTGATTGCATATCGTGAAGTATTATCTGATCAGTAATCGAGTTTTGAACTATAAACTATAATCTCTATCAGTCTGATGTAAAATTTCTGTTGCTTTTATACAAAATTATATATTCATGAATTGATACACCAAATATTTTATGACAAATTAATATTAATACACCAACAAGAAAATTAACAAGAAGGATAAAAGACATTTTACGGGATATTTCTCTCCTTTGCCGCGGATATTAAGAAATTATAATAGGGGTACACTATTCTAACAATGAAATAGACATTTTTAATCACACAATAATTATTTTCAGAAAAAATATATTTACCATTAACTGCTGATAATGTGGTGATGCCCTACGTTAAACACTGAATACTAAGTACCAAAACAGTGTACCACATAGCTGACAATAAGATATTATAATTTCTTCATAGGATTGGTATTCACTTTGTGGCCTCACCACTTTATTAATACACACAAATCTACATGTTTAGAAAGCGATACTATCTCCATCAGGAATATATTGAATACTAAAAACTAATATTGCCAAGTATATTTACAATTAGACAAATTTGAAATTTTAGAAATAAAAAAAAGGGTTAATAGTGAATTAAATTTAATTACTAAACAATTTCTTTTAAATAGCTATATCTTTTTATTACATTTTTTTTTACAAATTAATATTAATAATAAATATTTTTTTAATGTCTAATATAAATTTGTTATTCAATGTTTTATAATAATACAAATTATTATTTTTTGTATTCTTTATATTCTTCCCGTTGAAGATAGGATCGCTTTCAAAACATGTGGATATATGTATTTTAATAAAGTGATGAATGCCAAATAATTTTTAATTATTCAATTTATTTTTTATAACTTACTGAAGTGTGTAAACCTCATTGTAATATTTTAATCATTGAAGAAGATAATATTAACACATCCCAAATGAAATTAAAAAGAATTCAGTCGCATCTGGGACTTGAACCCAGGACCTCTACCAATCTGGGGTAACCGCTTAACCAACTTAGCTAATGAGACCAGTTCAATTTACGCCATTTACACCGATATGATACTTCATGTTCAAGATTTGTTAATATTATCCTCCATTTTTATAAATTCCATATTATTGGCTGCTATCCTTATGATGATTGCAAAGTTTCATCCCGAACTCAATTGCAATCCGAATAGAGTCTCGGATATACCTACCCGATTTTTATCTGAAATCTTTTTAATTTCTGTTGTTTTTTCGGTTTTGTGGTTCATTTGGGATGTGTTAATATTATCTTCTTCAATGATTAAATTTTTTTAAATTAATTTAATAAGATATTTTTCGATCTTTCATTTGTTTTTCATTTGCTTTAGTATATTTTTTGCGAGATAATGATTATTGTGTATAGTGCGTATTAACTATTATTTCTTTTTAAACAATCATCTATGTAAACATTTGGCATATTGCTTGTTTAATGTACTAAAATAAAATAATATATAACCCTAAAAGAGCTTCTAATAGTCAATTTTCGGTCTGCTCCTTCGTTTCTAAAATAAATATTAAATTAAAATTTCCGAATTAAAAAAAAAACCATGATTGAGATATTTAGTATACAAAAAGGGAGAAGAAAAAATAATCGAAATTTTGTCCCGAATTATTCCATAAAAACGTTAACGTGAACCAACATTTCAAGTGGTCAAACACAAAAAAAAATTGCAATCCGGAATAAAAATTGCAAAACCGACGTTGAAAGATCGAACCACTCAGCAATACAAAGAATCTCATCGGAAAGGAATCTTGCCCTTTTTAGCGGCGTGGCAGCTTTTCCCATAAAATACGAACCTTCAATCCAATAAATAATAAAATATTTTGTTCACACCAGTATTTCTGCATTTACGCAACTCTCTATACTTTTTTGATGTGCATACCCCAAAAAAAAATATTGTAATTTCTTCAAACGATTCGCATGCACTTTGTGACGTTATTATTAATAAATGAATTTTTAAAAAATATACTTAGTATTCACTACATTAAAAATATCTACATGTTCCGAATGAATACATAATATATAACATATTATAGTAACAATTATTTTTATAAACAATAATTATTAGCCTGAAACACTAAAAGATAAATGTCGCCGACAGGACTCGAACCTGCACCCTTCTGATTGCCGGTCAGATGCTCTACCGTTGAGCTACGTCGGCTTATCGCAAACCCGCCAAGTTAATCAATATATACTAGTGTATCATTCAATAATTACTGTTTTATATTATATTTCACCTGTAGCTCAACGGTAGAGCATCTGACCGGCAATCAGAAGGGTGCAGGTTTGAGTCCTGTCGGCGACATTTAACTTTTTTTGGAAGGTTTTTACAATTTGGATGAGTGTTTCAGGCTAATAATTATTGTTTATAAAAATAATTGTTACCCTTTGCGCTATGCACAAAAATCTTGTCTTAAAGACTTTAGTTTATCAATTAATACATATTATAGTATTCATGTATTCCTGATGATGAAAGCATCGCTTTCGAAGGATGTAGATATCAATGTGTATTTATAAAGTGGTGATTAATAATTATATTTTTAAATTGATTTAAATATTTATTGGTCTCTTTGTAAGCAACAAAACCTTGATGACTTTTATAAATATCAACTTTTTATTTTATTTCAGATAATAAGAGGATCCATTTAGCAAAGGAGTTTAGTAACCCGTGTTCTGATATTTGTTAAAAATTAATAATAAAAATTATTTTGCAAGTTAACATATTCATAAGTATGAGATATTTTTTAAATTACGAAAAATAAATTTGTGAACATCGGGAAATATTCTCTGAGGGCCGCTGTTTTGTAGGTATATAGGATCTTATACATGAAAATTAATAATATTGACATACGGAACCTTAGTATGTCGATATTATTAATTTTCCGTCGATTCAATACCGTTTAGAAAGGAGTGATGTATTGTTTATACCTTACCGAAGAGGAACATTAAGGTAAAAAACAACTTTGTGGACTCATGTAAAAATCAAAGTCGCATAAAGCAATTGTTGTATAAGGTATCAATATTTTTACTGTTTCGACGCGAAAACGTTGTTTTAATAAAAAAATTCTCCAAACTCCAAAAGGCTTTGTCGGACATATGTTAAACAAAGTTTTTAGGCTAAACATGACAAAAACTAGGACAAGAGGGGAATCCCGCGGGCGCTTGCCAAAGTTTCGTCTTTTTTGTATGATGGAAGTTTAATGCATATATATAATCCTAATATTTGAATAGAGCCAACTTTTTTACATTCCTTGTCTCTTAATTCAAGACGCGAAAAATGGCAGGGTACATATGGAGGTACTTGAAATAATACAATAAATAATTTGCAGCTTTCCCACGGACGCCTTCAGAATGTTAGTGTTTTCTTATTCATAATAACCATTTTTCGATAAATAATAATAGCGCGAGGGCCTGCCTTCTTGCTAAGTTTAAATCATTTTCAAGAACAGAATTTAAAAAAAAATATCTACTAAAGATTGCGTACAATTAAGTGCGTTTAAAATATGAAGGTAGGTACCTACATAATATAAGCATATGATTTGTTTTAACCTGTTTATACACAGTGTGTTAAATTTGTAGATCTCGGTGTATTTTTATGTTTTTAATATATTTATTTAAAAATAATCAAATTATAAAATTATTATTAAGTTACGTTTTTATTTTGATTTATCGTAACAGCTGTTCTGGCGTTCTAAACCATCGTAAAGTAAAATATCATTTATTTTAAGAGGAACGGCTGCGCGGCCTGTTTCATACAAAATTTAATTTGTATTTGAGATCAAAATACTCACCTAAACCTAATGATCTTTTTTTTTCATCCAAAAGTATAGTAAATATCTTGTACGGATTAAAAGTAATAGAAAGATAAATAAATAAAATACTTCTTATCCGTACGAGATATTTACTAAGGCTTTAATTAGAATTTTTTAAAATTAAGGTTGGAAAGGTATTTTGGCCCAAATTCAAAATTAAGTTACGTACAGGCCACGCAGCTGTTCTTCTTAATGTTTGCAAGTATAATGCATGTCAAAAAAATATTCAAATGCTTTTCGGATTGGTAAAAAGAATAATGCGGCTCGCCTTTCTGGGTTACTAATCGGTCCCAATTTTAAGTCCTATCTCAGTAATATCTTTCCATAAACAGGCTCTACAACTGTTTTCCCCAGATTCGTCTGCAGCTTCCAACTGGACAATGGAATCCCTCTGGAATTTTCGATAGAATTCTGTTCGGAAGTAATTCCGCTGGCATCCTAAGCACGTCCAGGCCACCTCATCCGGGATGTTTATATTATAAATAGTAGGGTTACCCTACTAAAGTGTGATACCGAGCGCTTCTAGAACAGTGAGCTTTTAGTTCAGTCCTACATTCAGTGAACCCTCTCAAGATTCTCACATCAACAGTCTTCTTATTTACTTTCGGTCGGACTCCCTCTCTCAAGTTAATCATTCACATGATTGCCTAGTTATCTGCCTAATTGTATCAAGCAAAGAATAAATTATTAAAATTAATTAAATATATTATTTTGCAGTGTTAAATATCTAACATATTTATTGCAATTTTATTGAATTTTATCGGACCGGTTTGGGGCCGAGTGATTTAAAGAGTTTAGTTCGCCAACAGGCGCCGACTGATCAATTTGATCCTCCATCATTGTACCAGCTACATTTATAGTTTTAATTAAGTATAGCAGGGAGAAATCTAACATTGTATTGGGAGTAACAGCATAAAAAGCGAACTCGTAGTTACTTATACGCATCTCCGACGAAAATCATTGGTCTTATCTTGTAAACAAAAACAAATCATACTCAAGCATCATATGAAATCATGTGGACATTCATTTCCATAGAGGTGACTGTTTGGACATAACCGAAAAATATTGGTTATTTGTAATAATCAATTAGCATTTTTAAAGCATTCATTTTCTTAACTATGGATCAGGTTATTTTTACCAATGAGAACAACTTTTACATGGTTTATTAGACTCGTTAATAAACCGTACAACATAAAATAATAAACAGATTCACAATATTACCAAAACTTGACATACGTCTGTAAATGCAACTTTAATGAAATCGTCATAATAACAACATTGGAATGGGATATTGATGAGTTTGGTTGTTTTTCCAATCGAATTCAAATGCGAATATTCAACAGTTTTAAAAATAGTGGTTTGAATATGTTGGTTATTCAAATATTTGAAGGGAGTGGTAACCAACATTGATTGATGTTTGAATAATTTTATTGCATACATTTTGAAATTATTCGTCAACATGTCTGGAAGGGACAAATCACACGGCCCAGCAAATAATCCACACGCGTTAGATATATCATTAGAAGTATTATAAATTGCTTTATCGAAGGCACATCGTAAATCATGTTACCGATTTAAATATCACAGATTCCATCACACATTCAACATCCATGGTGGAGGGGGAAGAAAATTTTTGCATTATACATCGATCTCCTTGGTGAATGATTACAGAACGTCAAATGTTTGAAGTTATTTTTAAATTTTAAGTGAGAAGACTATCTGCAAAGAAAAATTGTAAAGTAAAATATCCCCAGACTGACTGAAGTCCTTTCCAAAGTTTTGTGAAATAACACGCAGCATGGGTAGATTGGACAGAAGCGCTGCTATTTGAAGATTCTTTTTAGCATACAATGCGATGAAAATACATTTTCATTTCAGAACTAAGTACAAAAATATTGCTTTTGTAAACCATTGAAAATTGAAACTTAACCAAGTGTTAAGGAAAGCTTTCCCATTTTTAAATTTACCTATATTAAAACAGTTAGGTTACGCTTTACACAAAGCTGTTTGTTTTCAATCTACTGCCCAGTGCCAGTGAAATAATGGCACCCCCAATTGTAATGTGTCATGAGGCGAAAGAAAATGTACGCAGGGATGAGGAGGGGAAATTAAAAGCCCCGGGAAGAGCTATAAGGAAGAATCATTCCAAAAATTCAAACGCGTGTTTCAGATTAAAAACTTTCTGAAAGGTAGGTACGCGAAATTGGAAAACATCGCCCTTCAAAGTTTCATAACATAAAATAATGAAAAAGGGAGTGAACAGGTGGAGGTATATTTAACATAAGCAAACATTGTACAGGGAAGATACCTACGTTATCGATAAGTTTCTGGAAGAGATGTTAAATAAGTCTTATCATGAAAACATTGTTTGTTGTGAACTTGTTTACTACGTTATTTACTTGCAAATATTTAACTTAAGACCTTTATACAAAATATCCATTCCAGGAAACACTGATATTTCCGCTACTACGAAATCATACTGTGTTGTGCTGTAGTTTTAGTAGACGTACATTACAGTCATATTCTTGACAAAATGAAAGTTAAACTTGGGTTGTAGACAAGAGGTTATAATTAGAAAGTTCAGTTCTATTTTAGTTGTTTTTGCAGCTGGTTGTAGTGAAACTCCGTTAAGGGGAACGGGTGCGCCGCCTGTTAGTCCAAAATACCCTTCCAAACTGAATGACCTGTTTTTTTTTTAATTAAAGGTTTAGTAAATATCTAGTACAGATGTGAAATATTTTATTTATATTTGTTTTAAATTTTGAAGAATCGTTCATTAAAGGAATTTATTTTTCGCTATTTTAATGGCATCTTTAACAATTATTTAGAGGCTAACGGTGATTTAAAAAAAAGTTTTAACCCTTAAGCCTTTTAAGCTTTGAAAATATAATGAAATATAAAGTAATTTTTTTTTAAATATTAAAATAAGCATCATGGTGGACTTTAAATTAAATTAAAAACGACCAATTTACGGTGGAACACAAATTTGGCATACAGAATTTAAAATATCGACCCGAAAAAAGGTTTTTTTTTAATGTTTTATTTTTATATTTTTAAGAATGTAATCATACTTACATAGCAAATGTGGTATGTTATTTAAACAGTATGATAAACCCGTAAATAATTTTTTAAGCTGCTTTTAAAATTATGAAAATTGATTTTTTTTATGGCACATACTTAAAAAATTAAAACAAAAATAAATAAAATACTTCTCATCCGTACTAGATATTTACTAAACCTTTAAATTTAAAAAAAAAACAGATCATTCCGTTTGGATGGGTATTTTGGCCTCGAATCCAAAATTCAGTTTTCTATGAAACAGGCAGCGCAACCGTTCCCCTTAAAGTTAGATGGCAACGTTCTGAGATGTGGTGACTGTTGTAACCGGGATAGTTTTTTTCATTTTCAAGGAAAAAATATTGTATAAGAATTTTGAATCCTTGAACACATTCTTTAAATGTTTCACAGGGAAAATATACTTTGAATAATAAAATCTTTTTTAATGCAGTAAATGAAAATATATTATATAATTGAAAATACACTTTGTATATACCACTTTACTTAAAATATATAAATATTTCTACACGTTTCGATAGCAACGCTATCATCTTCAGGAATAAATGAATACTAAAAAATAATTTCAAGTATAGAAAAATGATAAAAAATTTAAAACAATAATTTAAGAATATACAAAATATGAGCATAAACAAAAATGAATTAAAGTAGGTAAGTAACAGATCAAAAAATGTTAATGACAAAAATGTTAAAATATTATTTTTAAATAACAATACCGCAAATGTAATAATTAAAAACTTGCCAAATACTATCCAACCAGCTTTTTATACCAATAATAAATTTAAAAAATATATTTTAAATAACAAAGATAAAGATAATATTTTGAATAAATCGGGAGTATATAAATTGATTTGTAATGATTGCAACTATTTTTACATCGGAAAGACTTGTAGAAATTTCAGTATTAGAGTTAAGGAACACCTAAGGTGTTTAAATAATAACAACTATTCTGAATTTGCTAATCATATTTTAGAAACCAATCATTCGTTTGATATAAATAAAGGTTTAAAAGTTTTACATACAAATACAACTGGTTTACAATTAGATAAATTTGAAATTTTAGAAATAAGAAAAAGTGTGAATAGCGAATTAAATTTAATAAATAATCAAATATTTTTTTAAAAATAGCTATCTCTTAAATTTATTTTCATATTAATATTAATAATAATAATTTTTATATATATTTCTAATTTAAATCTATTATTCAATGTTTTATAATTATTATGTCATTAACATTTTTGATCTGTTACTTACCTACTGGTTTGGTTATGCTCATATTTTGTATATTCTTAAATTATTGTTTTAAATTTTTTATCATATTTCTATACTTGAAATTATTTTTTAGTATTCATTTATTCCTGAAGATGATAGCATTGCTATCGAAACATGTAGAAATATTTATATATTTTTAGTAAAGTGGTATATACAAAGTGTATTTTCAATTATATAATTAATAATGATGCCACAAAATTATCAATCATTTGAAGAAAATATATTGATGACATACTAAATATTAATATTTGCCAACTGGTAAAGAAAATGTCACTGCTTCTGAGACCCCTAAATATTCTACTGTTCATTTGCCTTCGTGCATTTTATAACACATTTAATTTATTTAAAATATTGTAAACCGTTCAGTGATCCGAGTCTAATCGCTTAATATTTTCATGGAATGGTACTATCCAATAGAGATGACTTAAATCTTCTAATAAATATTCTTCTTTGCTAAAAATAAGTATCGACTTCAACCTCAATCTACGTTTCAATGTTTCTATTTTTGAAACTGTTAAATAAAGTTAAATCATGGTTTGTTACCCCTTAAGAATAAAATGTACCAGTCTGAAGATAGCTGTCACAGGCTGAAACTGGTCACGGTCATAAATAAAAAGTGGAATAGTGTTTTTTATTTAATCATAACTCAATATACTTATTTAGATATTTGATAAACAATAAAAAGTGTGATTTGCAGAAATAAATATCGAAGTAATTATCGAAGGAATTATTTTGTAACCGCGACCTGAAACCACAATTCAATACAAGAATGGTTTGCTATAATGCTTTCCATTTCTTCTGGTTTGTATGAAAAACTGGCTCCTAACCATCACAGAAGATAAAAGCTTTTGAAATGTGACTCTACGGGCGCATCTTCAAAGTACCCGTGACAGAAAGCCTGATTTATTTTAAAAATTCGTGCTTCGAACAATTTTTCATATTATGCGTTAATAATATTGAGGGTATTTTTAATGGTAGAATATGTTGCACTAATTCAAATACAGTTTCACTGAGTCGTCTCCGTAACCGACTGGAGGGTGAAGGCTGTATTGGTGACGGCTAACCAACGATAAGTTAAGGCACTTAAAGAATAATATGATGAACCTACGGGTCCTGGGAATACCGTTAATATTCCCTAATAAGGTAATTTAACGTAAAATCAATATTGTCACAAAAAAGTATCAAGCTACTAAACTAATATTTCCTCCCAAAATAACATTCACCCGGAGAAGGCTACGATTTGAAAAAAAATATTGCTTCAATTAGTTTGTCACCTCTATTTTAGAAATATCCTAAATTCTGTGATTGTACATAGGTTTAATAATAGTGTTCTAACAGCAGAAGTTGGTAATGAGAAATTATTTAAAGAGGCGAGCTGTTTAACTACTTATCGGTTAATGCTATTAAATGGAGCAGTTTCAAAGTCTCGTTAACCCAAGCGTGTCTGATCTTGCCTAAAAAGGATGTCTATGACTGTCTACTGCAATTTGATGGGAGTACCCTCCGTAATAAAGATTCCTTTGAAATGCTTAGGGTAAGTATTTCAGACCATCTCAAGTATCGGGCTCTATATAATAGAAGCCCGAGTAAATCTGGCTTCCATTAAACTGGGGGTCTTGTATATAGGTCTAGGAGATTCTCCAATATTGACTAGCTGCTAACCCTATACACTTCTCAAACACATCCAAGAGTTGAATTTGGAAGGCACTTCTAAGCTGGAGTTCCCAAATAATTAATA
Organism: Halesus radiatus; assembly: GCA_022606495.2. Lineage (NCBI taxonomy): Eukaryota > Metazoa > Arthropoda > Insecta > Trichoptera > Limnephilidae > Halesus > Halesus radiatus. The sequence continues at coordinate 62,165 of JAHDVE020005677.1, forward strand.
AACCTGCTTGATTCTGTCCAAAGGAGGGCAGTTAGTCTGATTGATAATCTGATGTTAACACACTGATTACCACCCGTAACGCAAAATAGGTTGAGTCTATTCTAAATATATTTCAATGGAGCTTACTCCAAGGAGCTAGCAGCGTTGATCGAATTGAAACTCGATGAACACGAGCGGAACACTCGTTTACAGTTAATGTTGACTTCATGAGAACGGGTCGCTTCGCCGACTCGTTTTATGTGAGGTGACTCGTATGTGGAATATATATATATAACATACCGGAATCTGTCTTTTCTCCTACATTTAGCCTTTTCAAGATCCGCATTAACAAATCCCTAACTACAGCCCTCTCCTTGACCTACCTAAAAACATTGCCCAATATATATATATATATATAAATATATAGACACTTTACGAAAGCACCTCTGTCTGTACGGCGCACAGACAGGGGAATTATATCGCCACCCGGTTGGGCAATGTTGTTAGGTAGGTCAAGGAGAGGGCCGTAGTTAGGGATTTGTTAATGCGGATCTTGAAAAGGCTAAATGTAGGAGAAAAGACAGATTCCGGTATGTTATATATATATATATTCCACATACGAGTCACCTCACATAAAACGAGTCGGCGAAGCGACCCGTTTATATATATAATAAATCTCAATAAATAAATAAATAAATCAATTTCAATAAATCCATTTAAATTATTCTAAATACTTTAGTAAAATAATAATTTTATTCAATTTATTTTTTATAACTTATTGAAATTTGTAAACCTCATTGTAATATTTAATCATTGAAGAAGATAATATTAACACATTCCAAATAAACAACGAAACCGAAAAGACAACAGAAAATAAAAAGATTTCAATTGGGATGTGTTAATATAATCTTCTTCAATGATTAATAATTTTGTTATTTTCAAAGGATTGACGCGTTATCTTTACTATCTTACTAATGGAGTCTGTTTAATTTCGTAATTTTTCGGATTTAAAGATGCCTGATATCTCAAAAGATTTGTCTGGTGAATAATTTGTTAAAGCTTTTATATTTACTTAAATTTTAAAGCTGTGCACTTTGGTTTAAAAAAGTGCATAAAACTTAAAGTGTATCATTATAAGTAGCTCTAAAAGAAACCTGAAAAATTTGAAAACAACAAATCATTGTCAAAATATAAAAGTGTGCTGCTAGTGGGATATGATTACAGTTCTTTGTTTTATGTTTTTATAATTTACAGTTTTAAAATGTTAATAAATACAAGAGCTTTAAAATAATTAAAAAAGGGTTACCAAAATACGTTTTCTAAGAACTGTTTCTTGGTTTTTTTTCGATTTTCAGGGCGTATAAACTAGGTAAGGTAAAGTTAAAAAATGTTTTTATTTTATAATCAAGACCCAACTTTTAAGATATCAGGCATCTCCTAATAATAATTTAAAAAAAAAATAATAACAAATCACACACCTTACGAACAACTTTATTTGTTGACACGACAGCCAGGCTATTTCAGTGGTCAAGGACGTCAAAAACGACCCCAAAATCCAGGTATTAACTATTAAGTTCGTACTTTAAGGGTCCCGCTTTTATTTATTTACCACTTGCAGGAAGATTTTTGTTTTGAAGAGCGGGACCTTACATAAACCTTAAATATTTTTTTCCGTACAAAAACATTATATTGTAAAAAAATCACCACAGATTTCTCCGGTGTAATTATTTCCTACCGTAGAAAAAAGCTTGCTTTAGAGGTTTTTTTTTGGAAAAAACATTAATAAATGGTTTTTCACAAAACGTTTCCCGCCGTTTTCCCGGTATTTTCATGTTACATAGATCATTAATGTAAACGAAGAACAATAACGGGCCGATAACTGTTCCTTGAGGAACCTCATGCTTCACAGATTCTTGTTTACTAATATTAGCACCAATGTTTGTACATTGTCGGCGATCATGTAGATATTTTTTTAACAATGATAGACAGTTATTTTTAATTTTATTTTATTGAGTTCTCTAATCAGTATATTATGATTAACGGTATCGAAAGCCTTTTTTAAGTCAAAGAAAATTGTTAGGTTTTTCATATTTGAGTCAAGATTAGTATATATATATATTCCTTGTTAGATTAAATAAGGCATCGTATGTACTAAGACCTGATCTAAAACCATATTGATTTGAAGACAAACGTGCATTAGACTCTAAAAACTCTAGGATTTGTATCTTTATTATTTTTTCTAATATCATATGATATCTTTGCAAGTTGGGATATCAACGATATTAGTCTGTAATTGTCTAGTTTAGAGATTGATCCCGATTTATGGATTGGTACAATATTTTAGAGTTTAAACGCGTTTGGGAAAGTGGTTTTTTCAAAGCAAGACTTAAATATATGTTGCAGAGGTCCGGTCAGTGGCTGAGTTGGCATCGCGTTTGGGTCTCACCCAGGCATCATGAGTTCAATTCCTCAGCTGGCTAAGTCTTCATTATGACCATTACGACATTACGACACAAGCAAAATCTTTCGCTTACTGTGATGGATGGTAGTAGGAGATTTTCAAATATTGTCAGCTTATTCGTAACCAGGGAATATTTGTCTTTCTTTAAAAAAAGAAAGAAAAGAGGGAAGGACATACGTTATTTAATTGATTTGATTGCAGTGCAACTCAATTCGTCTGGATCGTTGGCTGTACTTGTATTGAGATTATGAATGTGTTTTAAAATTTCTGATTCAGTTACGCGCTTAAATGTAGACAAAACAGTATTATTTTCAGTATCAATGTCCATTTGAATAGGTCTGGATATATTTTTACTATGTGAAATAATGCTATTTGTTAAATGTGAGGCAACATTTGTAAAAAAAAATCATTAAATTTATTTGTAATTTTTCCCATATCCATTAATACTACTGTATCTACTGTCACAATTTTTTCAGGGAAAGTTTGTACTTTGTGCATCCTATTTAAGATTTTGTTTATAACTTGCCACTTTTTAAAATAATTATTATCAGCTAGTTGTAATTGTTTAGTTTAGTATTCTTGTTTATATTTTTTTATAAGAATATTTACAAACACTCTGCAAATAATATATTGTTGTCGTAAATTTCCGTTAGATGCTATACTCTTTGTCGTGCAGTAGTTTTCATAGTTTTTGAAAATTTTGTATAGTTTGTTGCTGTGTTGGATTGCGATTATTAGTCCACGCGTGATCCATGGCTTAATTTTTTTTATGTTTTCTTTTAGGTATCGGTGTTTGTTCTAGATTATTATTGATATTATTATTTAATGATTGATTTGGGTGATCACTAGACGTAACTGAGCTCCAAGTTTCTTTTTTTAAAGAATTATTTAGTGTTTGGTAGTTGATTTTATTTCGCACCACTTGTTGGTCTTTAGCTTTCTGATGATATTTTAAGGTAATATGGCCATAGAAAGTGGGAAATTATCAGTTATACGAGTATCTATTTTTAAGATAGCGGATCTGGGTTTAATTTTTTTTTTTTAGTAATATGTGATATAGGCGAGGGTCAGTATGGTGACCATATTTATTGGGGATATTTGTATAAGATAGATATCCTTTGCTTTATATAATATTTATTATTCATGGGCAATTGGATCTAGGATAGAATATTCTATGTTGATGTTTATATCGCCAACAATAAACGTAGTGATAAAAATAAACGTAGTAATAATTGAAGATAGTCATTACTGTTTGTCAAAGGACTCATCAGATAGCTGGTAACACTACTATAAAATTGACCTTTCGAATAAGTATTTTTAATGTAAAGTCCGAACCCAGTGGGATCACGACATCCCCATTTGGGGTATATCATGAGGCTGAAGGAATTGGGAAGAGAAAGGATATGAGGAAGAGGGTAGTTGGGAAGAACTTATAGTGGTTGGTTCCTAACTTTATTGCTATTTATCCAGTCCCTACTTTCCTTAACTAACACTACTGTTTTAAAATACCAACATTGTAATGTGACAGCTAGATATTTAGTGCTCTCGTTTGACCAGAAATAATACTACTCTCGTGGAAGCGGGTTGTTCGTTTTATATGGAAGTAAGTGTTTGGTTTCCCTGTTCCTGTTTAACCTTCATCTAGCCTATATTGGTCACTTTAATCTATCAATTAGATTCATCATTAGTTTGCAGTCAAATTAAAGGTTCATTTGAAGCTGCACAATTTTTGTGTGGGTACTTTAGTTATAACGACGTTATTTGGATCTGTCACCAAACACGACTAATGACACTTGAAGCAATGTTCCGATTCTGAATGGTTATTTTCCAGGGCTATACTGAGGGTATTTACGACTTAGAGGTCATTGTCATTTATCGTATATCATCTGATATAGTTTTGTAAATGACTAAGTTTCTGAAGAATCTGGGTTGAATTTCAGGATAACATTCAGTGTTAACCAATTTTCCTGCATATGGTATAAGAAAAGTTCTAAAAATACTAGATTTATATTGAAGAGTAAATTAATACTTCAGGGAAATGTCCATAAGCAATAATTATATGATAGGTAGCAGTATGATACTATAAGATAATGATAACTTCAAATTTAACGAAATGTGTACAAGCAATATATTGCCTCCCTCTGATATATCTCTACCTATATATTGAATAATACATTATCATACCTCTTAGATTATTCTAGAAATTGTGTATTCGCGAACCCCAAATGAATTTATCTGTATTCTCCAGAGAATACACCCCTTTAAATTGGACGCTCACATTTGTGCGTATGCTGGGGATTGTTTCGATAACAAATTTATTGCCGTTATTCCCATCCGGGTGACGAAATATTCACCGATTATTTTGTTTCCTCAAATAATTGCGAACATTATGGATAATTATTCCAATTCGACAAGTTTTAAAATGAACCGAAATCTAGCTTTACGCTTCAAAGTATAATTTTCTGCAGTAATAACGTGCACCCAATCAAAACTGATAAATGCGTATTTTTGTGGTTGGTTAATCAATTAAAATTTCTAATCATCGAAAATAATATTAACAACTCATAGAATGAAACATGTAACCGAAAAGACATAGAAAAGAAAAATAAAACGTTAGCAGTTAGGACTCAAACCAAGGACCTCATGGTCTATTCGGGACCCGGAAGAGTTGTTAATATTATCTTCAATGATTAAAAATGTATTGCAATATCAATTATAAGCTTCAATAAACAAAAAATATTTATTCCAAAAAAAAAAAAATTAACTTTCAAAATGAACGAATAAAAACCTTTTTTCTAGTAATATGAGTTAACACTTCCTAGTGTTTCGTGCACTTTTTTTTCTTTTTTCCATAAATACGTTTTAAATTAAATAACATTATTTTTATTAATAATGACGCCACAAAATATTTATACGTTTATTTAAGATAATAAATAATTTTATATACAGCAATAGTTATGAAATAATTAGTTATTTATTAATTAAATTAATAAGAATTACCTTGTTTATTACCACGTTTCGAAAGCAAAGTTTTCCTCATCAAGTAAAACAGAACCCCACAAAGTGATTCAAATCTTTTGAAGAAATTAATTTATTAACGCATATAAGTTATTAAATTTATTGGGCTTTTACATGGAATGTAAAATTGAGTAGGCATTAAGTGTAACATAAACCAGTAAAGATACTAAAGATATAACATGTAACGTAAAATAAAATACCGGAAATTATCAATACCAAATATATCGACCTGGTCTCATTAGCTAAGTTGGTTAAGCGGTTGCCCCGGATAGGCAGAGGTCCAGGGTTCGAGTCCCAGATGCGACAGAAATCTTTTTATTTTCTGTCCTTTTTCCATTTTCATGTTTCATTTAGGTTTTATTAATATTATTTTCTACAGTTTGGCCCTGATTTAATTCCACCCTTTGCTTTTTATAAATAGCATTAGAAAAAATATAAAATTCGTCCGTTTTTTACTTTTCGCCGACGACATTAAACTCTTCATGCGAATAAGTACGTTAGAAGACTGTAGGAAACTTCAAGAAGATATTAATGGAATTATTGAATGGAGTATTGCTAATAAACTCGATTTTAGCGTTAAAAAGTGTTCAGTTATGTGCTTTACAAGGTCACACAAGACTGTATACTTTAATTACAAAATAAAAGATATGTCTCTGAAGTACATGACGACTTGTAAGGACATGGGAACTGAGTTTGACGCTCGTTTAACATTTCATGCTCACATCGAAAGGATCTGCAAATCAGCCACAAAAATGTTGGGTTTTGTCATACACAGTTCAAAGGAGTTAACAAACCTTGCAGTTATAAGGCTGCTTTACTTCAGTTTAGTGCGTAGCATTATCGAGAGTGGATCTCAGGTATGGGGGCCAGAGGACACCGTTTATGTACTAAGGGTCGAGAAAATCCAAAAAAAATTCTTACGATTCCTCTACATGAGAGAGTTTGGTTTTTACCCATGGCTGTTTCCAACAGCTTTTATCTCGGGAATGCTGGGTATTTGCAGCCTGAGTTCTCGGAGAGATATAGCATTACTACTTATGGCTCATAAACTATTGAACGGTGTATTAGCAATACCTGACATCCTGGCTAAAATAGGATTTTATGTCCCCGATAATTTCACGCGAGGCCGCCAACACAGGCTTCTGTTTCTTCCCAAGTGCAGAACTAACTTACAAATGGTGATGCCTCTGGGAAGACTTACTAGGTTAATTAACCGCCTCGCAGGAAATGTGGATATTTTTCCCATGACCTACAATAATTTTAAGCACGAACTTATTATGTTGTAACATTATGTTCCTTCTTATAACTCTTTATAGATATTTTTGTTTTACCTCTGTGTTATAAAATTGTGCTAACTATATTTCTGTAATTTTTTATCGCTTTTGCATTGTATTGGTCTTTATAACTGTTTTTGGAAAATAAAATAAATAAAAATAAATAAATAATAAATAGGATTCAACTTCAAAAATATCCTCGTCATGGAATCCCGTCAAACCTCAGGTCCGAATAGCGAATTGGAGTAAGGTGTTGGCCCCAATAATCTTCAATCCGATGGATCAATAACGAAATAGAAGCACAAAATCGATGACGTTTTCTTATTTATATTTATTATTCATTTATTATTTCTATTATTGCACTCTTCTTTATTATTTTGTTTTATATTCTTATTTTGTTTATTACGTGTATATATTATGCATTTACACTCTCTATGGGACGTGTGGGTTTGCACAGACCTCCTCACATCTCGGAATAAAGAAATAAATTATTAAATTAAATGAAAAGACACATTGTTTGAATTCACTTTTATTTTTTATATAAATACGTCGACTAGTTTCGATTTGACTGAATCATCTTCATGACTTGAAATATACTAATTAAATAACAGTGGTGTGCATGTATATATAGAGGTACAAATGAGAAAATGAGACATACAATATTAAGAGGGAGATAAAAATTTAACACTGTATGTTTCTATGTATGAAGACATCATGCCAGAATACCAGTTGTTTTCAGAACCATTCAGGTCAGTCGACTGATTCATTTTTGTGCTGACTAATCAGGACATTTTCTTTTCAAATGAGGTACAATAAAAAAATACTCCCTCGCTCAAATCGGTTGAAAATTCCTGAATGATTAAAATGAGAGATACCTACCGAAAGCCCACAATATTTATATTTAAAAAGATACATACTAGGATTTTTCATCGTTCAACTTAACCAACGAGCTATTTTATAATATCTTTTTTAATTATCGTTTTTGTGTTTAATTCGTAGAATTCCATTTAATTTTAAAATATAAATCAACTTTTAATAATGTTATCATAAATTTCTGCAATAATTCAGTTTTTTTATTTCGTTATTGTGACAGCTATTTCTTGTGAAAATACTGAGTAGTGGGGAATAAATAATATATATACGAGTATATCATACAAGACTTTTTACAAAGGTAAACAAAGAAGATGTGAGGCTATAATCAGTCACTTCAAAAACATATATTCTTACGTGCTATTGGATTATTGTTGACTCCTCCATGGATACAATCCGCCTTACAACATTTTGTACACTTTGTGCTGTGTCTTTCTTTGAGGTTGTTGTTCCACGTTGCAGTGTACATGTCCAAACTATAAATTGACTCGTTCCATTGTTTACAGGTAAAACAGTATTGTTGTTTAAAAGAATTTTCGTTCGGACATTGTGTACATTTTAACGTTTGTCATAATTGAGGGATATTAATATATTTTTGACGAACAGAAAATGGGTTTGAAAAACAAACATATACGAGTATTTTACACAGACAAATATTAGAACGTTTCATACCACGTTTGTATGCATGCTTTGTGGTAATTGTAAAATTAAGGTAATTCAGTTGAGATTGTGATATTGTATAAAACCATATCCTTATAAAGGGGATCGTTTTTCGTGATTATTTTGTTTGGACGTTTTTATTTTATTTAATCGGTTTTAATATCGATATCTTTATTGTAATCGTAAACATATCGCACAGTTTCTCCAGTGATCTCTGAGGTCAAGTTGAAGTATTCCACATTGTTTTAAAAAAAAAAACTACCCTGTAATGACTTTAACTCAACCCCGTATCTCATTCCAGTATGAGATATGCGTAATAATGAAACATTCATACAACACATTTATATAAAAGGAAAAATACGTACCTTCAAATTTATATTATATGCAGACAGTTAAAGGACGTACGTTACATAATTTAACTAGTGATTCCTGACTTTATTTGGAGGCAAAAATGTAAATGAAATTTTGATCTCCGGCAACATTTTTTTGGTTAATTCACCTAAAAACATAAAAAAATTAGTATGTATTTGACGGAGCCAGTCGAAACATGCGAATTGTGCAGGCAGCCATGACTGCTTGCATCTAAGGTCAACGTATGCTCGCATATGGCTGCCCGAGTCCCCACTCGCTTGTGGCGGCAGCCAGACTTTCTCGTGTTCTGTGATAAAGTTTGAAATGAATATCAACATGTCTACGACGATAACGGTACTTATTATCTGCCCGTATTCGAAAACAAAAAGTGCTTTATTTAAGTCATAATATGGTACGTAGCGTTATTAAATTTCAATAAAATGGATGGGAAATATTTTGCATAAACCATTGTTAACATACAAATATCAACATGTTTTGGAAGCAAAGCGTCCCTCATTAGAATACACAGTATATTGGGAAATAATGACAAGAATGGACAAATAATAAACACAGAAAAGTAATAACATGAGAATAGTTTAATTACAAAAATTAGCAATAAGTGATAAAAGCAGTTAATTTGTGAGTTTGTGTATTTGGGAAGTATGTTTACGAGAGATGGAAAGACAGATAGGGATATTGAAAGAAGGGTGAATGCAGGAAACTCCATTAACGGAGGACTGAACGCGGTTGGCGCAAACAAAAAGTTGTCCAAAGAAGCGAAGCTAGCAGTCCACAATGGAGTGCTGATACCAACCTTGATGTATGGCAGTGAGGCATGGAACTGGCAGAGGAAGGATGAAAGTAGACTGAATGCTGTAGAAATGAGATCTCTGAGACGAATGTGTGGTAAAACCATGTATGATCGAGTGAAAATGTTGAGATTCGTAAAGAATGCAAGGCTGATGTAAGCGTAGTGAGCAAGATTAAGAAAGGGACGCTTAGATGGTTTGGGCATGTAGAGCGAATGAACGAAGAAAGGAGTGTAAGGAGAATATATGACGCGAATGTGAATGGAAGAAGAAGCCGGGGACGCCCGAGGAAGACATGGCACGATCAAGTGAATCAAATACTCGAGTCGGGCCATGTCAGAAGTCGGAATAACAGAAGAGAATGTATGATGCGTTGTATGAATGTGAATGAAGCAAGAAGTGTATGCCAAGATCGAGTTGTTAGGCGGTCCGTCCTCTCTGCCTACCTCTGCGGGGAAACGGCGTGATGGTTAGTTAGTTAGTTAGTTAGCAATTAATTAAAGATTCAAAGCTTACATTTAAAAGGTAAAAATGCTAATAAAATTCAATAACAATTTTTTTTGCAATAACTTCATATTAGAAATATATAGAATTTCAAATGTTTTATCATAAATAAAATCAAGAAACAAGAAAACATTATAATTAAAATAATTAGAATAAAGAGTGGTGTACACAAAGTATTTCGTATTAATTTTATTTAAAAAAATAATAATAATAACCGTTTTTAATAAACTTTTATTCATAATTTTCTAAATATAAAGAAAAGTAATTACTTTATTTTAAAAATTTAAAAAACAAAATACTTTTTATTTTTTCAATAAATAAAATCAAGAAATAACAAGGCATGAAAAGTAAAACAATATTAATAATTATTTTTAAAATTTTATTAACAAGTTTCTAATTTGGAATTATTGTGAACACAAATTTAAGAGATCGATATGTAAAATGCATATTTGATTAAGAATCATATTTAATTGAATATTATCACTTTGATGTTTATATATTAAACTTATTGATATTTATATATTAAATAACGGTATACACAAAACATTTATTATTCATTTTATTCAAAATGACGCCACAAAGTGACTACACATCTATTGAAGAAGTTGTATATTAAAACAGTCCAAGAAATTCTCATAGAAACTGATCTATCCCACACAGGCCAACTATACGAAGGATAGCGAACAATATCGGCAACATTGCCATACATATTATATGATAGATCTACACAGGCAGAATACCACTCCAAAAACGCCAAATCGCAGTTGGTTTTCATCGATTGGTTATATTCTGGATTCAGAACTGTCGCAAGATTCTGAAGTATTGTATTAAAATGACTAATAAAAGAAATTCAAACACATAAAAGTTTATTTTATGTACTTACCTCAATGTGACAAATAGTGTTTCTTCGGGAGTTTTTGTTGATTCTCGAACAGTTTTATTTTATTTATGTATTTATTCATTAACGCCCCAAAGGGCTTTTATATATTTTAACATTAAAATGATTATGTGTACAGAACTTAAAAAAAAAAATAACATGATGCATAGTTGGTACATAAGTGTAACATTTATAATATATATGAAGGTACATGCCACAGATAAGTTACAAAGGGAAAGGTTTTTAATTTGTAGATACTAGTTTTTTTTAAATAAAAATAGTAATAGCCTGATCTACATGATACATAATACACAAGTGCATAATATAATACTCTTATAATATGAGTGCATGACATCGTGAAAAAAAATCATTGTGTTTTATATTTCGGATGATGTAAAAATGTATGAAATTGCATAATACATAATACATATATGATACATAGAAAGAAAAAAAGAGGAACAAGTTTTTGGATTGTAGATGAGTACAAAGATAATATATATAAAAAAATAATAATTGAAATAGCTCTTATGCGATGCTCTTATAATTGTTGCAACATAAAAATATCGTTTAGGTATCTTTTAAACATGGGTAAACTTATGTTAAATATATCTATATCAGAGGTGAATTTATTTCAAGTATATGTAGACGAGAAATGGGTGCATGCATTCGATAGTTTGTCCCAGAATTATTGTTACAGAATAACATATTTTGCCGAGTTTGTCGATGAGGTACTTTGAAATTGCAGGAGTTCACAACAGTCTAATACACAATGAATAATTTTAAATAAAAAAGTTAAGTCTGTTATTTTTCTTCTGTTTTCTAAAGTATGTATTTTGAGTGTATTTAGCAAGAATGTATAGAATATGTTGTATTGGTATGTGTAGTTTGAAGTAAAATAATATAGTATAATAAAACGTAATATAGTTCAATATTTTTTATATAAATGATATAGTATGGGGACCACACTAATGAATTGTATTCTAATATGCTGCGCACTAGTGACAAATATACGATCTATATAACTTCCAGCGAATCAAAGTCTTTGATAGTTCTAATTATAAATCCCAATGTCTTTATACCTTTATTAGTTATTTGTTGTATGTGATTTACAAAATTTATTTTTGTATCAAACAAAACTCCGAGATCTCTAATTTCGTTGAGTTTTTCCAAGATTTTGTTATCTATAGCGTAGTTAAATAATAACGGGGTTTTGATTCGACAAAATGTCAGTGTCTTGCATTTATCAACGTTGAGAAATAAGTTATTAGCGATACACCAATTATGTAATTTATCGATGTTTAACTGTAAGATTATGCAGTCGCTAATATTGGATATTTCTTTGTATAGTTTAATATCATCGGCAAAAAGTAGAACTTCTACATCGTCGAAACAGGTTATTATGTCATTAATGAATATTAGGAATAGAATGGGACCGAGATGACTTCCTTGCGGCAGACCACTAGTTGCATTAAGTACCTTAGATTTTAAAGACTTAATTTTGACGAACAAGATTCTGTTAGATAGGTAACTTGAGAACCAATCCAACATGTTGCCTCTCAGTCCTAGTGCATATAATTTTCTAAGTAATAATTTATGGGATACTTTATCGAAAGCTTTTGAAAAGTCTGTATAGATACTGTCAACTTGTTTTTTATTCGTGAAGGATTCCGTAATGTAGTTTTGGTAAAGTAATAAATTAGTAGTAGTTGATCTTCCACTGACGAACCGTGTTGTTTTTTATCAATTACTTTGAGTATTGATGGATAAATTAAGTCGAGAACAAGGGATTCAAAAATTTTTGGGACTGCTGATTGTATACATATAGGACGATAGTTTTTTATGTCTGTGTCATCACCTTTTTTGAAAATTGGGGTAATATAACAAGATTTCCAATGAGTTGGAAAATGTCCAGAAGAAAGTAAATTGTTAAATAATATGGTAAGTGGACTTGATATTGTAGATGCGCATTGTTTAAAAAATATTGGCGGAATGTTATCTGGGCCTGCAGATTTTTTGGAGTCAAGGGAAAGTATTTTATTAAGGCAGGATACCCGTGAAATGTGGTAGTTCTGTAAATGTAACGTGTTATGATATGTATATGATGGTATTTTATTTTCAGATATTTCGTCTTCGTATACGCTTTGGAAATGATCCGCAAACAAATTAACAATGTCGATGGTGCTATTAGCTATTTTGCCATCATAGTGCATTGTAGGGGGTAGTCTGAGCTTTCATTGTTTAATTTTTTGACAAAATTCCACAGGTTTTTTGACTCCAGTGCATTTTTCGCAATTGAGGTGGTGTGCTTTATAGCACAGTTTGGATAGTATTTTACATTTTTTTCTTGTTGCTGAAAAGATTGAGTAGTCATCGATTAGGTGAGTAAGTTTAAAAATTTTGTGTAACTGTTTTTTTTGTTTGAGAAGTAATATAAGGTCCGTGGAGAACCAAATTGGATATGTCCTGTTTTTTGGTGCATACGATGGTACATAAGATTTTATATTGTTGGAAAATGTTTGATAAAGTTTTTCTAAGGTTTGTTCGATATTACTATCATCAGTCAAGAAAGTCCGATCAGTATTACTGAACTGGTAATTAATAGAATCGTAATCGGCGTTTTTGAAGTTGAGTGTTGTTTGTTTCAATGTGGGTTTGTATATTTACATATTAACTGTAATGTGTAGGGGAGGATGATGACTATCCACCGATACGAGCGGATCATTTGACTTTTCAACACACAGTTTAGAGCAGTTAGAGAGAGCTAGATCTAAAAGGCGGTCACATGTATTGTACACAAAATTATGTTGATTCAAATTCAAATAGTTTATCGTATCTATCACTTCACGTGCTGGGTCATTACAACTTTCATTTATAATATAGCCATTGTCACTAAAATTCTAATTCAAATTGGGAAGATTGTAATCACCGACGATAATAATTTTAGATGTAGGATGTTTTGAAATGAGAAATTCAATGTCTTCACAGTGTTTCTTGTATGTTTGAATATCAGAGTTTGGCGGTATGTATATAGTTCCAATGATGATTTTTTCCATGGGGGTAATAATTTGCATAAATAATTGCTCCAGCGAGCTATTTTGTGTGTTTAGTTTTTTCACTGATAAAGTTTCCTTAGTTGCTATCAGAACTCCGCCTCCTCTTGATTTGGTACTAGATTTTGAGTTTCTGTCGCACCGAAATATCTTGTGGTTCGTAAAACCAAGTTCTGGAGACTTTATTTCTGGGACGCGCCAAGTTTCAGTAAGGATGAATATGTCATGTCTGTCTAAAGGTGCTGCTGTTTTAAGATCATGTAGTTAAGTACGAAGTCCTCTTGTATTTTGGTAGTAGATTTTTATTTTTTCAGGGCATTTGGTCCGGCATTTTCGGATACTTGGGCAGCATCCATTTATGGGATTAGGTTTTTTGAGACATTTTTTATTATCGATGGTTTGTTATTAATAAATTTTATTGTCAGTCCTACTTCCTCTTCCAGGGTACGGTTTGCCAGGGATTGTCTGAGATCATAAAGATATTGCCTTTGTAACGGAGTTTGGTCGGAAAAAAATTTATATTCAGTGTTTGACAATGTTAGGTTTTTTCTACGCAATATATTTAAGACTTGCGACGGATTGTTGAGTATAACTTTCAGTGGTCTGATTTTATTTGGTTTTACCACGCCAATACGGAAAAGGTTTACAGAGTTTTCGACAAGCGTGTTGTCGATTTTGTAAAGTATTTTTATTACTTCCAGTTTGTCCTGATTGACTCGGTCCAATTGATTCACCGATGTGCTTTCGGGTACATTTGTAATGATTAAATTGTTTGCTCTCACCTCTCTCACACCAACAGTGTCCAATAGCTCATCAAACGATTGCACTGACATTCTTGCATAGTTACAAAAGATTCCGGGTGTTTTTTAAGATCTTTAATCTAAGTTTCGAATACACCTCTTGAGTGCCGCTCGAGAAGTAGGGAGTGAATCCAAAAACGTTTCTTTTTTCTCTTTGGTTCTAGATATCATAACTGCATATTCTACGAAATATTTTGAAAAAGAAAACTTCGAAGATGTCGCTGGAGATTAAAATTTCAGTTACTCCAAATAAGGTCAGGAATCACTGGTTAAAGTCCATGAAATACGTTTTTTAATACCCGTACGATGTACATATAGTTTCATTGCTCATAGAAAAGCTTATTTATGAAAAAGTTATGTGAAAAACCAACCTTTTTTAATTTAAACAAATGTTAATTTAAACAAATAAAACTAAATAATAACTATTAAAGTGTTGGTAATAAGTGAATAATGTATGAATACTTGGAAAGAATTTTTTTGTTAAAAATTTACAGACCCAGTTTGTGAGAATTCACAATTACAAAACTTTACTCTAATCAATCCATTACCCTGACCAACGCCAGCTAGTATAAAGATGTTAACAATGTATTTTTATTACGTTTATAACAATTTGATAAATAAACGTTTGGTGTACGGTGGAATAGCATTTATACAAATAGTGTTTGATTGGAAATCTACCCTGGAATCTCCCCTTCGAAGAGACATCTTACAAATTTCTGGAGTTCTTGAGCACTATCTATTAACTAGATCCCAGAATGACAGAAGGGTTTCCAGACATGACGTATGTCATATAGAAATCCGATACTTTGAGTACGATAAACTCGTATTGTCGGAATAAACATGTTTCTTTTGTAAATAAGCAATTTGTTTTGCTCAATATTTGTTCTGTGAAGACTTATCGGAATACCGTTTGCAAATTTTTATGTTTTTTTTTTGCTTGAAATTATTTATTACAAAAATCATACGAGTCTTTAAGGCAGACTGATATTTCGCAATAATACCTTATGGTCGAATATATTGCCGTAAATTTCAGAGTGAAATATTTTGAGGTCAAATACCATTGTACTATTTTGCTTTGAAAAGAGTCGAGTGAAATAATAATATATTATATATATATGAGGTGATTTTTCACAAAAGCGGCGCTATAGAAATGGTCCGATTATTATTATTGTCAATGCTGTCAATGTAAAATTGTATGTACTATCTCCTACTTATGTATTGTAAATTCCTCCCGTCCTAAAATGAGTTTTGAAACTCATCGGGATTGCTTTAGCAAGAAATAAATATATATATATATTACAAAAAAATTATATCATAATTTCATACAAAAATCCTGGTGATATTTTTTGTTCCACAAATTATTTGGCGTTTTTCATTTTTTTAGAATAAGATTATGTGTATGATATTGTTATATGTGTGATGAGTTTGTTGATGAGCAAAACGTCTAGAGAGTTGGGCTAAGAGTGGAATGAATCTAGTTCCATACGTAAAGCGTTTGTCGAATTACTCCCTTCTCGGCATGAGTTATGCTAATTGTCTGTATGGGTTAATCTTGTGAGTCTACCCGGTCTACCGAATCTTCTTTTTCATTAAAAAAATATTTTGAATACGTTGAAGCATTAAATTAAACATTAAAAGTCATAAAATGGTACTTAACGTTATTCATTTTCGATTAATTATACAAATAAACTTGAATATACTCGTACATTTAAGTCGTTACCAACACTATTTAACCACACTCGAGGATCAGGGCAGGGATTATTAAAGTTGGAGTAAGCGCAAGTTTAATCACATATAGGTACATTGACTCAAATTTTGTTAAAGGATTAAAATAAAGGGTTTCAAAGATTATCTTACCTCGGTTTAACTCAAACAGGATTCAAATAGAGCCTCAAAAAGGTTGGATTACTGTGAAATCCCTAAAAAAGTTGACATTTATATCGTGAAAGTATTTAATTCGAGATTAGACGAAAAAAAATATTTGGGGATTTCATTTTCCAAGGAAAAATTTAACCATTTAAAAAAAAAACATCAACGTTATTCATTTAAATAATGTTTCCCCATTCGAAAATAAATAAAATTTTATAAAGTAAATGTATTCCATATTCAGTAAATGGATATTTGTCGATGAATTAAGTAAGCGTGCCGATTTTTAACTGTGCGATTACATAAATGTGCTGTAAATTGTGTTTGTGAATCATTCAAAACCGTTACACAATTTAAGCGATGCTTTAAAAACCTTTGCAGTAATTATAAAATTATTTATATACGTAAACTACTTGTTTGCAAGGCTTTCAACGCCAAAATGGAAAATCATTTATTACAGAATAATCAATATTGCTTTTGTCAATTTACCTACTTGCATATTTTGATAACGCGCGCATTCTATGTATTTTTGGTTTCCCCCAATACAAATGTTAATTTGATTTATCAGCCGATCGGAGCTTTTGTTTTCGACGTAATAATTCTATTTTTTAATTTTGCCGAAGCTATAATAAATTTGAAATGATTTGAATTTAAAAAAGGTACAAAACACCGAATAAAATAAAAATAACAAACTTTTTAATTTACCGCAGATACCCGTAGACCACGTATTTGAGTGACGCCTTTTAGTTTCTTTCGAACAGTCAAGTCGAAGTCTTTCCAACTCACTTGGTGATCCGGGGTATAAAATATATGGATCTGGGGATACGTGGGATGAAATAGGTTCTGGAGTCTAGGAAGGACTATAGAACTGAGATATAACCACTCCCGTCACATTCGAGACATAACTGAATCTCGTAGGTTCTCTTGTTTAGGGGTTGACCTCTAGAGATATGTGATATAAGTTTGAAAGGCACCTTTTGGCGAGAGTACAATAGTTTTTTTAGAAATGTATTCCACATATTATTTATTATCTTTCTCGTATTTGAAATGCTGAAAAGCAGATGTAGGTTGAAATCAATTTTTATAAGGTGATTTTTTGTTCAATACATTTAGTCGCAGTATTTGTTAATGTTTATTCATTTTTAAGCAATGATTAAAATCTTATTTTTTTAATGCATTATAATACTCGATTAAATTGTTATTACGGATTTCAAAAATAAAAAATACATTTTACGTCATAAGTATCGCGCTCAAATTTCAGATTAAATTTATCGTTTCGGTGTTTTCTACTTCCCACTATTTTCAGGGGTGGATATTTGTATTTTAGTTTTAGACTTGCTTAACGCCTCATGTCCAATTTCACAAATGAATATAATAAAATAGTCTTCCTGCCCTTTTAATAAAAGAAAACATCATCAAAAATAATCGTTCTTTTTCGATACTTTAGAAAGATTAGGTGGAAGAATAGGGATTCTCTGGAAATAAAATCAATAATTGATGTTTCATGTCGGGAAGTTTAGATTGAGTTTTATTCGATTCGACTCCATATATATCCACTGTTTCCGTATTTACGAAATTCTTAAGAATGCATACTTTAAGCCACAATCATTGTTAATAATGGGTTTTCTAAAGAACAGTCTTAGATGGTTCTCATAGACAGTTCTCAGTGATTCGCAATAAACTTATTGTAAATTTGGAACAATACTTTTCACCATAACACCATTACTAATTTAGACATTTGATAATGTGCATTAACTTGCTGCTGATTTAGAGATTTGTTTAATTATAACAATTTATTACTATACTTGTAAAACTCCTACAGATTTTATGAGATATTCGGTACAGCTAGGTGAATTTTCTTCTTAAATTATTTAAATCTTAATATATAAGTTTTAAAAACAAAATATTCACATTTATTTTAATTCCGCTAGATTTTGAATAATGGTATACCTTACATTGAATATATTGGAAACAGAACAAAAACCAGAAAAAAATTGACAAACTTTTTTTCGGAATTACCATCAATCAACTATCACGAGCCGCACGTTCGATACCCCTCCCACATGTACCGCTGTACCGCTCCGAGTCTGCGTCGTAGTGCCTCGGCCGGAACATCTGCGTCGGCATCCCGAGCCGCTACGGCTGCCGCCAGTCGCTAGTCTGGCGTAGAGGCGCGTAGTGCGGCGCGTGGCGGGCAGAGCGGATCCCAACAGAACAGAGCGGCACGGTGCGGAATCGTCTGTTCCCGTGACTATGGCAACGCTCGCAGCGCCCAGCCTCGAGAGCGGCGTACGTCGGCATCGCGCGGGGTGACCAGTACCACAAGGACGAGGAGTTAACCCTCGATGCGGCGGTGTATCATTGCGATTCGAGCGGCTTACGTCAAGTAATTATTGTGGTTAACTTTTTATCGATAATTAATTTTCACCAACATGATCAATACTTTATGTTTCCATATAAATAAATAACATTTAAATTGTTGATTTTAACAAATCCTAACAAAAACCTAACATAATATCCAGCGAACCTAATTTAACTCTAACTTTCCATAATCAACATCATATACATTATACTCCCTTTGTGCGAGTATTTGTGTTATACACAACTTTTCAACAGATTGTTTTCATAATTGTAATTTTAATAAATTATTAGTTAAATAATTATGGACTATTGATAAAAAAATATATCAAACGCATGGAATCTTTAAAATATTTTGATGTGATTCTTAAAAAGTTTTTTTTTTAATAGGTCCGTTTATTAGGAGGTTACGTTTAAAATCGTTGCGTGGAACATGTTAAAGGCGCCTCGTGAGAACGCTGAAAGTTTTTTCGAAAACTATAAGGGATTGAATTAGTCTGGAAAAACTGTTTGAAGTAACGCCCGACTTCGGGAAAATTGTGCTTATTAGTGTGAGCGTTTGCTTTCAGGATTGCTCTTGGTGAAAATAGTGTTTGACAATAGAGAATTTTTCCGAATTAGAAAATAGTGAGAGAAAAAAAAGGTCTTAACTATCGTCGTTGTCGTCAAGTGTGTTTTTAAATTAATAATTCAATATAAAGTTAGTTTAAATTAAGAACATGAGTGTGGTCTTTTCATTATAGTTATACTCCAAGTGTTTTTAACATCAGTTAAAAAATTAGGTTGCTTTGACAGTTCGGGCATAAAATAGTATTTCTCATATGAAACTGCAGTGCGTTAAAGATTAGTGTGCATATAAGTAGTGAATCTTAGTTGAACTTGAGCGAAAGCAGTATCGTGTGAGGAAGGTTTAACTTAAGCTAGTAAGTGATAAAAATCGAAGTATAAAACATTATTTAATGAGTAGTGCAACATATTAGGAGCTTAGTTTTGAAGTGAGTTTTCTTCCGTGGTCTGTAGGAAAGGAATTCTTCGTTTAAAGGTAAGTTTAAAATATATATTCGTTTTTATAGTGATTCTGTTATTGCTTTTTTATGGTGAATTTAATAATTTTAATAACAAATTTTACATAAATATGTATTTTTTTACATTAACTTCAGACCAGAGGTCCTGAGGGAAATAATTTTTCCTCGGAGCCTATGTCATCTTTGAGGATGCTGTGTGGAGAATTTTTTGGGGAGAGGAAGGAGTGATAATGGGTCGTAAAGAGATCCATGGAAGGAAGATATACCGCGGTCATTAAATCGTTGAACTCATGAACGAGTCGTTCTCTGTGATAAATGTCAACCGTATACAAATGTTGGGTGCGCGTTTGGCGTATTTCATGACTATACACTGGTGAGGAAGGGATCAATGACGCTAGTTCTTCAGAGCATCTTCCATTAAAATACTGGTAGAACAAAATTCCTACCTATGTGCTCTAAAGATTGCAATCCATGTGTTAAGATAGGGGAATCAATCAAACGGATCAACGGTTTTTTTTCAGGTATTTATAGCTCCAGACCAGAGGTGGTTGCCCAATTCAATAGTGGAGCGCACTTGTGATTTATGCAGGGTCAGCATTTACGTGCCCTTAAAGTATCTGCCGGCCCTTACAGTAAGCCCAACTTCTGAGGGGCTAACTTGACTCTGGAATCGATGGATCCCCCGTACCTGAGCTGATCACTAAAAGATACACCAAGCATACTAATGGCAAGAGGGAAGATTTCTTCCGTTGAAGGAGACTAAATAATGATTTCGATTCATTACTAAACATATTTTCAAAAAGATGTCGGTAACATGAAAAATAAAGTACACAGTATGTACTTTATTTTCCAAAGAAGGAATTTATTTATTTTTGTTTTACATTATGTAATATTGGATATTAAAGGAATTGATTTTTCGCGATTTTAGAGGAACTTGTAACAAATATTAGTGGGGTAACGGTGATGTAAAAAAACTGTTTTACCCCGTCGAGTTTGAAAATATAATGCAATATAAAATAAAAATAAATAAAAAAATATACATATATTAAAATAAGTATTATGGTGGACTTTGAATTAAATTAATAACGACCAATTTATGTTGGAACACAAATTTGAATGTGTGATTTAAAATATCGACCCGAAAAAAGGTTTTTTATTTTTAAATGTTTTGTTTTTATATTTTAATTTACGTAATCATATTTACATAGCAAATATAATAAATTTTTTTTAAATAGGTAAGCCCACAAATAATTTTCTAGGTTGCTCTAAAATAATGAATTTTTATTTCATAGCCTATACTTCATAATTTAAAACAAAAATAAATAAAATACTTCTCATACTTAATAGATATTTACCAAACCTTTAATTAAAAAATATATATATCATTCATTTTGGATCGGTATTTTGGCCTCGATTCGAAAATTAAGTTAAGTATGAAACAGGCAGCCCAGCCGTTCCTCTTAAGATTACATTTATGATATTTTTGTTTATAATACATAAGGTACGCATGATTAAAAAAACAACTCTTAGTTATCTCTAAAAAACAAACATCTGGCGACCCAGTGACCGCAAGATCAGCGAGACAATTTAATAGGGACAGAAGTTTTGAACATCTCTAACTGGTGGGTAACTTATGTGGGTATTTTGGCCTCAAATATAAAATTAAATTATGTCTGAAACAGGCAGCGCAGCCATTCCTCTTAATAACGTAATTAATTTTTCTTTCACATTTCAAAAATTCTTTGAAGGATAAGCGGAGTGACGTCTAAAAATACTTCATTGCTTTTTGCCCGGTGGTAGCAACATGTTTTTTTAATTACATATACGATTTAGTTTACTGTGAACTAAATAATACGGCCATCAAGCCTTCTACAACCGGGCAGTGTGAACAAAACCCTCATACATGGTATACATTATGTTGGTATATTACGAGTATTTGTGTGTGGTTGTGGTGTCCTACCAAATACCATTAATGACATTACCTCCGGCTCTTGACATTCGATGGCAACGTGCTCACTAGCGCCCTCTAGCGGCCCGAGTTGTACGAATTGTTTTTTTTCATGCATTTGAATAGATTTTCTGTGAAATATATTCTTAATAAACTATAAAAATTATTATCAGGTCACCTACGTATGATTTTTGTTTTTAAAGAGGCTGCAAGGATTCTCTTATTCATTTAAAGCCTCGCTGGTCGCGCCATGCCCTAATTGTTTACAAAGAAAATAAAATATTTATTACAACAGCAACCTAGAGAGCCACTAGAGAGAAAAATCATAAGCAAGTCACCGAAAATTAAATTTTTGTATTTTGTATTTGTATAATTCATTAAGAATATATTTCACAGAAAACCTATCAAAATGTTTGGAAAAAAACAATTCCTATAACAGGGGGCGCTAGTTTAGCATGTCGCTGTCACATGTACAGCAGATGTAAAGAGCTGAGCGTATTAGTATTTCTACGCTATTTGGTCCTACTAACCAGGTCCATTAGGTGGTCTGTTTTGGTAAATACAGTTATTTTACATGAAATCATTGGTACAGCCATGCACTCACCACAAAGTGTTAAACATTACAAGTATGCGTTATGATATATTATGATTTTTATTTAAAGTAGATACCCTTTTAAACGAGGTAAACATTATAATTATTTTTATTTTTTTGCTTAATTTTAACCAGTGACGTCATAATAAATAGACTTAGCCCGAAGTATCGTTACGACGGTTGGAGGCATAGGTCACGTAATAACCATTTTGGCACCAGCCTTGTTCACTCTCGTTCACGTTTGTTTTGGATGATTTTGACTGCGGTAAGGAAATAACAGAACAATTATAAAAAGGGTCACACTAACTACTCGGTTTTTGAAAACAAGCAGATCCTTTTAATTTATTTTCTGTTTTACTTATATTGGCGGCACTCGTAGCTTGCCCTTCACTCCCCCTCATTTTGGTTTCTTCCCCTTGCAGGAACTTATTTGCTTGAACATGTTGTTATTGATAATCTTATAAAGTCTTACAGCGGGCTTCTTCTATTCCAGCAGATTAGAATTAATATTTCTATTTACGTATAACTATCGTATTAAATCCTACAATCCAAAATAAGTCCATAATTTATTCAGCTTCCATTATTACGTATCGCTCTGCTGTGACCTGACTTGATGGATTACTTAGTCACTTTGGCCCTTAGAATATTATAAGAGAAGGCTGGTGGAAAGACCTCTAATATAACCGTTACTGGTAAATTGTTGAAGGTACAATCGACACTAATGGAAAACCACAGGGAATATTTTTGGAAAAAGGTTTAAATAAATTTATTGTTAAATAGATATTGGTACAAATGAATTAAAAATGACTTTGTATCCACCACTTTATTAATACAGATATATCAACATGTTTTGAAAGCGATGCTTTCTTCATCAGAAATATAGTCCTGTCACCTGACATTTATCCACGTGGAAACGTGACCAGCCATCGCAGTCCGGGATCAGCAACATTAAAATATAGTCCTGTCACCTGACATTTATCCACGTGGAAACGTGACCAGCCATCGCAGTCCGGGATCAGCAACATTAAAATATAGTCCTGTCACCTGACATTTATCCACGTGGAAACGTGACCAGCCATCGCAGTCCGGAATCAGCAACATTAAAATATAGTCCTGTCACCCGACATTTATCCACGTGGAAACGTGACCAGCCATCGCAGTCCGGGATCAGCAACATTAAAATATATTCCTGTCACCTGACATTTATCCACGTGGAAACGTGACCAACCATCGCAGTCCGGGATCAGGAACATTAAAATATAGTCCTGTCACCTGACATTTATCCACGTGGAAACGTGACCAGCCATCGCAGTCCGCGATCAGCAACATTAAAATATAGTCCTGTCACCTGACATTTATCCACGTGGAAACGTGACCAGCCATCGCAGTCCGGGATCAGCAACATTAAAATATAGTCCTGTCACCTGACATTTATCCACGTGGAAACGTGACCAGCCATCGCAGTCCGGGATCAGCAACATTAAAATCACGAAAATCCCCAACACACTTTTTTGTGTGCTAACTAATTAAGTAACTACCTAACTAACCATCACGCCGTTTCACCGCAGGAGTAGGCAGATAAGACGAACCGCCAAACAACTCGATATTGGCGTACACTTCTTGCTTCATTCACATTCATACGACATCTCATACATTCTCTTCTGTTATTCCGACTTCTGACATGGCCCGACTCAACTATTTGATTCATTTGATCGTGCCATGTCTTTCTCGGACGTCCCGGCTTCTTTGTCTATTCACATTCGCGTCATATATTCGCATTACAGTCTTTTATTCGTTTATTCGCTCTAGATGCCCAAACCATCTAATGGAGTTCGCATAAAGCTTATATTATAATCATCGGCTTAACAGGATACCTTGAAATTTTGTTTCCGTTCTTAAATTATTATTATTTTAATTTATCTAACGTACCAAGTAATTTGGGGATCCAATTTAAAACGATTTATGTAGTTACGTAAGTGGGTGAATTGTCCTGGATCATGCTTCAGAATCTCTTGTCTCACTAGAACTAAGACCTTCAGACCTTCTTGGCATATTTAGTCCTTTTAATAATGAGAGTCATATTTTCCGTTTAAATCTGGGTAGGCACTTAAAGTCTCGTGTATAAGTAAAGCGTCATACAAACGTCGAAATTGTTTTCTCCCTGTTCTAGAGCAAGTTTCGGGATTAAAAGTGAATTAACTCAAATAGAATTCGTAGCTGCTTACACAAAGTAGTACAAAATTTATATGTATAACATAAAGGGATATAACATAAGGAAAGCAGGTATTTCATTTATGTTATTTACCAATGTATTAGGTGATACATTTTTTTTCGCAAAATACATAATTTCAATATTCAAAATTCTGGAAATCTTTATTGTACATTTTAAAAGTACACAGAATATAGCTTATAGTTACATCTTATTTCTTACAGTTAACCTACAAAGTACATATATGTTTATGTAAATAAAATAAAAAGTACGTATTTGTATATAAAATATAGAGTTAAATCGTATATAGCTTAATACATTATAGTTTAATCTAAGCGCTTCAATCTATGTGTTAAAAAAATATTCGTTTAATATGTAGTGACATTTGTTCAGGAGTCATGGTAAACATAGTTTTCATATTATGAGGAAAAGAACTAACTGTTATTTACTTTTTTATACGGTTTTTATTTTTATGTTTTGAGGCGAACGTACAGCACTTTGCTAAATAAATAAAACAGCAGTTCATTAATTCATTGAAGACAAAAACATCGGTTTATCTTCTTCAATTATCCTCGACTTGAAGATTTCAAAACGTTTAGAATCCAATCGTCGTAAAAGCTCCGACAATTCGGTTTGTCGTGTAAATTGGTGAATGTTACCATCCTCCTGACATTTGCTCAATATGTGGGAATTGTCAATGTGTGCGTTCATACCCATTCGCATAATATATACGAACCTTTGAAACTTGGCATTTTTTTTCGAAGTACTTAACTTATTATAACACTGAATAAAATTATTGTAAAAATTCTCAATTAGGGAGGTATTAATTAACAAAGATAAATATATGGATTTTTTTTTTTTAATACTTATGTACCTACTCTTATTAACATGTAAACGATATTGTTAATTATAGCATTATGAAAAACAACAAAAAAAACACATTTGAGATGAATTTCAAAAGCAGTAAAAATAAATTCAAATTATTTTTTAATATATATCGTAAAAAATTATTTAAAATCTTTCGAAACATTAAAAAAATATTCAGAAGAAATTTAATATGTATGCTAAATGATTTTTCCCGAAATATTATTTATTTTTGCGATATATTTTCTGCTTGACAATATTTTCAACCCTTAGAAAAAAAACTTAATATAACAAACATCCATTGGAAGGTGTAGACTAATGATCCTTATTGCAAATAAAATAATTATTTACAGGCAGCTGTATTCTGTAAACGTTTGAATTAAGAACACGTTTCTCTTAATATCCGTTAGATAGGGATAAGAAGAAAAAAAATGGGGGATCAACGTTGAGCACAGATGATTGGGGAAAACACTAAATAATTCAAGAGTTTAAAAGGGATATGACACTTTAATTTGACACAAAAAATAATAATACGCGTGTCTTAATAATTTATGGAAGAAATGTTCTCACGGATACGTAAGGTCAACGATATATTATGATAACTATGACTTTTAAGGTTGGCTAGCCTGTGGTTCCGAACCATTGGAGAAGGGAGGTAGAAAAATCATCCACAGTTGGAAAACTGAGATCACAAAAATGTTATAATTTTCTGTTAGATTTCCGAGGAGAAAACTGTAAGTATTACTGAAAAATGAAATGGAAATTACGATTAAATAATATTTCGATGCAAAAACGTAAGTTTTGAGATAGTATACGGGAGATGAGTGGATTCAACAGAAACAAAAACGACTGAGAAAAAGGTTCATGGATTGATGAAATTTTTGGAAAAAAATTATCGTTAAGAAAATGGGACCAAATGAGCAATAGGGAGTAGGTATATCTATTCGGCAAACGTATGTATTCAAAAGCAAATGAAATATAAGTGTTTATGCGTGGTTGAGGGTATAATTATATATAAAAATCCGCGTAGGAAAGCGAAAAGCTAAATAAAGCCTACATACCTATTGAATGTAGATATAAATCTTGAAGAAATTCAGAACAGGTAAAAACAATATACTATATAATAGGTTGGGGTGAATTTAATCATGTCATCACGAGTTCAGGGGTTATCAACACCAATCATCTAAAAGTCTGTGTGCATTGGCTGGGGATGAAACCTGACAACAGTTCGTTTAGAGTAATTAGTAATACAATGACACAGGAGGATAGAAATGTTTATTCAAAGCATAAATGATTACATGTAGTGATATACAGGTTAAAAATTATTTATCTATGATTATCCAAAATTTTACGATAATAGCTGGTAACAGATCACATTGTAAGAGGAACGGCTGCGCTGCCTGTTTCATAGATAGCTTAATTTAGGACTTGAGGACAAAATACCCAGCCAAACTGAATGACATATTTTTTTTAATTAAAGGTTTAGTAAATATGTAGGACGGATGAGAAATATATATTTTTTTTTTAATTATGAAGTATTCGCCATTAAAAATAAAATTAATTTTCATAATTTTAGAGGTAATTTTGAAAATTATTTTCGGGTTTATTGTAGTTTTAAAAAAATATATCCTATTTCCTATATAAATATGATTACGTTAATAAAAATATAACAACAAAAAATTAAAAAAAAACGTTTTTTCGGGTCAATATTTTAAATTATGTACGGAAAATTTGTATTCCAACATAAATTGGCCATTTTTAATTTAATTTAAAGTCTGCCATAATGCTTATTTTCATATTTAAAAAAAATATATATTTTATGTTTTATTGTATTTTCAAAGCAGATGGGGTAAAACTTTTCTTTTAAATCACCGGTAGCCCCCAAATAATTATTAAAGGTGTCTCTAAAATCGCGAAAAATCAGTTCCTTTAATGGCCTATATTTCATAATATAAAATAAATAAAAAATTACTTCTAATCCGTACTAGATATTTACTATACTTTTTGATGAAAATAAAGATCATTAGGTTTGGGTAAGTATTTTCCACCCAAATTTACGTTTTGAATGAAACAGGCCGCTCAGCCGTTCCTCTTAATGCGCTTTAACGCTTTAACGAGATATAGTTCTGTTGTGGCTAAAATAAAGGTGATTAAAACGCCTTTTAACAGAGATGGATCAAGCAAATTTTTATGGAAGTTGCCCAAAGGGCAATTTGAAAAACATCCACGGCGGTAAGAAATTAATTACGAATTGCGTAAAAACTTATGAAATAAATATAGTTAACAAATCAAATTGATTTCTGCGCTTAAAATAAAGCCAATGGTTCATTTGACAGAGTTAATTCACGTAAATCCAGGATGAAGGTATCTATGGAGAAGAAAAAATCACCTACGTAATTACACGAGATGGCCCAGAGAAAATATACAGTATATTGAGACAAAGTAAATTGTGAAGTTAATTAAACTCGCGTTAGAACAGGACAATATCATTAACTTTGACAGGTGTGGGAGGACAGAGAACAAAATATAATTATATCAGAGATGAAAATAAATAAGAAATGCATTTTTAAGATTTTCTTAACAATTAATTAAATGTTAAAACAGAATAGATAACATCGTGATTAAAAGTTTGGATATTACGAAATAATATCAATAAATTTATCTTTTCACTTGTAGCACTTGTAACACTTTGTGGGTATAGTACAAAATTATAAATTAAACATTAGTAAAAGTAAAAATTATGTAAATTAACGATGCATTTCCTGAAATAAACTATTGAAACCGTAGAAACAGTTTGAAGGTGTAATGTCCGACTATGGATGTAAGCGATTTTCATGAAAAACGATTGTAGAATATTGACGAATATAGTAGGAATCAAAATATTATATAAGAAATACGCCAAAGAAAAAACCTGAAAACATTTTTAGTGCGGATCTGCATACCGAGTCAGAACGGTAACAAAATAGGAGTTGCATATGAGGAATGATTTTTAACAATTAAATACATTTGGACCGACACAGAAAAATGGGACATGTAAGATTCGAAATTACGAGTTGATAAGGGGTAACTTCTCTTATGTAGGCCGTTAGTAGATACGACATTTTGGACCTGGGCAGACTATATAATCTAGCGTTTTGTCATTTTTAGAGAGTTAATCTGGAAATCTCCAGGGAAAGTCGAGCCATCAATGGGCATCCGTGAAGTGAAAGTAATTAAATTCTATTTTGGTTTCTTGGACTTTGTATATTTTGTTTAGATATTTTGTTTGCGAATTTTGAATGTTTATACTTGCAGCACTAGTTGATAGTTATTATAGCTGCAATATTTCGTTTTAAAGATAAATATAATTCTTAATAAATAATTCCAAGTGAACAGGAAATTGACTGTAATAATAATGAGATATATTAATAATGAAAATATAAAAAAATACTTGATAAAGCGTGAAAACTAATTGAAAGGTTCTTTGGAATAATTTAAAGTGCAGCGAATATAAATGCTGGAAGTTTCTAATCAATTAGAAATACTAAATTTTGGAGTCAAAAACACAGTCAACAGGCAACCATAAACACAAAATTTGTACAAAAAAGCTTCTTATACTATAGTACTAAACTCTACAACAAAATCCCACCCTTGTTCAAAAATTACAACAATAATAATAAATTTAAAAATAAAATAAAACGCTGAAGACGTTACATAAGTAGAACTGAAATAGAAAACTTATTAGCACAAAATACAGACTAACACCGAAACCACTCAACTGCGCTTAAAACACCTTTCCTTACAAAGTTTTTTTTTCAACAATCGCTTCAATTTAATATAATTTAATTTCATATTTTGTAAATGAAATTCTCAGCACGAGAAAGAAGAGAAACATTGTTATTACTATTATTTAATAAAAAAATCTATAATAGAATGAATAGGAAGCAGTTGGGACTCTTGTGCAGTTTTCACATTAAAAAAAAACATATATAACTTCATAGATACTCTCTGTTAGACATGGACAAACCTTACACTATGAATCTGGGTAAACCTGCTAAGTCGCAAAACGTAGCGAATCACTTGGGGTGACCTATGATAGTGTTAGTTATCTAACGAATGGTTCCCGGGGCGGCGGTACCTATACTTGCTAAGAACCAGATATACGACTTTGATAAGCAAAGCACTCTGAGTGGTTCATTTAAATCGGATGAACAAAATGGCAGAGTGAAGAACCAGATATTCGTATGTGATAAAAAAGTGCTCTGATTGGTTCATGTAATCGGATCAACATAGGGGAAAAGTCGAGAACCAAATATACGACTTTGATAAACAAAGCGCTCTGATTTCGCAGGATCACCTTAGTTTTCCATTCACACTAGTTAGGAAAATTGTAGGCAGCAGTAGAGGAGAGCAGTAGATCATTACAAATTGTTGACGTGATCAAGAGTATAGTGCTAAACTAAATCAATGAAAGAAAGCTGACGTAGACGGCGGATCATCATATTTGGTAAACGCAACCAGCAGTATGAAAGGTAGAAGGCGGTTCATCACAATTGGTGACCATGACCATGAGTTCGTCACAAATGGTTGCCTTTGACCATGAGAAAATTAAGTATAGGAGGAGGGAGATCATCAACACACACTACTTCCTATTATTTATTACTTTGAAATCTACAGGCCTGTTCTTCCACATGAATGGATCCTTACTCCTAAGAACCTCTTTCATCTCAATAGTATTTACAGTTCCGTGTATTTTATGTAACTGGCTTAGTTCTTAAGGGAAGCATTTATGTGAGCTAATATTCGGACCGAACTAAACAGTTTGGCCATAACTACACGTATTCGAGAGATGCCGTTTGTGAGAGCAATTTTCAATGGGTCGGCTCTCAAAGGCTTTATTATTAGAGGGGTGAAGCAATCTATAGACTCGGCAGGTTAAGAAAAATACTTCTCCCATAAAGCATTTCGTTTGACCACTTAAACATCCATTTCTCCTTTCACATTTCCGTTCCAACATAAAAGCTTTCAGTTTCCCCCCTCTTTTACTGTTTTTAATCAATCACAGATTGGTTTATATAAAGTAATAATAAAGGATATATCTACCCTCAAAAAATGATCGAAAACGTATTGAAAAAATTGTGTTATATATTAAAAAATGAAAACTAAAACCAAAAACCATTTAAAGGCTTTTTTAGAAATAGTTGCTGGAACGGTGATTAAAGTGCAAAGGGATTACAGTTTGTAATAGTTAACAAAATCTGAAAATATAATGAGAATTCTGGGAACAATGGCTGGAGTTTTCATTCATTTGTAATGACTTCCTTGCGCTTAAGTAATGCAAATTAGTTTCTTATTCAAGCATTTGCATTTTTGCTGAGAAAATCCATTGAGCCTAATGGTGATTATGCTGGAAATTATGATTTCAAAGAAGATCTGCTCAGAACCGGGAATTGGGATTATCTGGCATGAAGCCAAAACTTCATTAAATTTCAGACTGTTTTGTCACTGCCGGAGAAGAGTATGTACGAGTATAAGTGCAGAATAAATTTCTTGAATTGTTGATCATAAATACATGATATTTATTATCTATGCATTTTCTGGGGTATTTAGAGAAAACTTATATTTAAAATGATATGCTATTACTATTTTTTTTTTTAACATAATGTACCTTCCTGGAGGATGGTTAATGTAAACGGATAGCTGATATATTGAAATACGCAATATAATCCAAAAAATTACCGATAAAACAAAAACATTATTTAATCATTGTAGAAAATAATATTAACATAACCTGAATTAAACATGAAAACGGAAAAAACGACAGAAAATAAAAAGATTTCAGTCACATCTGGGACTCGAACCCATGTTCCATGTTTCATTTAGGTTATGTTAATATTATTTTCTACAATGATTAAATACTAAAATGAGGTTTTTAAATCTCAATAAAAATAATTAATAATTAAAAATTAAAACATTATTTTTTCAACAAGTGAAAAGTGGCTTTGTGGTGTCATTTACGATAAACATTTTTTAATGTTCGTAATTTGTCTATTCTTGTTTTATTATTTTTCAATGTTTATTATTTATCTATTCTGAGTATACTGATGTGGGAAGCTTCGCTTCCGAAACATGTTGATATTTATATATTAAATAGTTATTTAAACAATATATTTCCTACTCATTTTGTTTAAAGATTATTGTTTTGTAAATCTATTATTTAAATTTTTTTTTAAATCAGCACTACTAAGTCAGTAACTCAGCGGCTTGATAATTTAGTTATGAAAAAAAATCTGCATTAATAAAAAATCGTACCTAACATACTCATATTTTACTGTCGTGGAGCTTTGATTATTTTGTTAATTTATTTATAAAACCTATATAAAACCTATAAAAAATATTTTTATTTAACAAGTATACAAAATATATGCATTGTACTGCCAAGAGTTTTTTTTACAGTAACTCCACACAGGACACCCTGGGGGAAATAATGTCCCTCAAGGCCTATATCATCTTTGGAGTTGTTGTGTGGAGGGTCTTTTACAGGATAGGAAGAAGTATACTTGGGTATTGAAAAAACCCATGTTGTAGGATGGAGGAAACACAGAGGCCGGCAAATCATTCACAGATGAGCTGTTGAACACAGGAAGTGACTCGTTGTCGTGTGACAAATGTCAACCGTGTGCAAATTTGGGCGCGCGTTTGTCATGTTTCCCGACTATGCACCGGTACCAAAGGAATCAATTACGCTAGTTCCTCAGAGCATCTTCCATTAAAATACTAGTAGAACACGGATAGCATTCCCACTTGACGTCTGTGCTCCAAAGATTGCAGTACGCTTGTTAAGATAGGCGAATCTATCAAACGGACCGCCCGTTTCTGCACAAAGTCAAGGGTTTTTTTTAGATATTTGGGGCTGCCAAATTCTACAGTGGGGCGCACTTACGATTTGTACAGGATCAGCAGTTGTATACTATTAAAGTATCTGCGGGCTCTGCATAATACGCCCAGCTTCTGAGTGGCTAACTTTGCTTTGGCTTCGATGGAGCCCCCATACCTGAGCTGGTCACTTAAGGTTACACCAAGTATATCAATGGAGGCCTTGTTGGGAAGATTGCTTTCATTAGAGGAGACTTGATTGTCATTTCGATCACTTTTAGACGTATTCAGACATGATTGGGTCTTTTAAACGTTAAATTTGACAAGGTTATTCTTACCCCAAGAGGAGACCCTCTCGAGGTAACCGTCCTAGGTGTAGTTCCACTATCTGTGAGCCCGGTTTAAGGCTGTTTTAATGCATAATTCTTATAACCTTACGCCCCGCGTAATATTTACATGGCGATTATAAGTAAGGGGAGAAGTCGTTAAAGATATAATGTGACAAGAATAATATGGCATCTGTCCAGTTAGGCGACGATGAGTTGCTTGGATAACTGGTATTGCTTATAAGGCAATGATCAAAGAAATATTAAAACATAAGAATTTTACTGTCATATCTGAAATTAGAGTTACACTCATTGTGGGATGATGTGCAATGAAGTATAGTTTTTGGCAAATAATATAATCCGTTCTCAAAATTCTTTAAAAAAAGAAGCATCTCAAAATAATAACTACGAATAATCGCCTTTATGTTAAAAATAATATTTTTATAACGACCATTGCTCATAAAAGAACTCATCTATAATGTAACACGACGCATTAAATTGGTTTGGCAGAGAAAATCTGTTAACTCTCGTTGCGTATAAATAAAATATGAATCGAGAGGGTTGCTACACTATTCCTTGAATTCCGATAAGGGTCAAGATGTCAAATTGTAAGGGTATGTCAACACTTCCATCTTTCTTTTTGTATTGACTTTCGATATATGACGTCACGATATCTTGGGTCGGATAAAGTTTTTGCTTCGGGGTATGCTTCATCGCGAGGTCTCTTACAAATTCAGCACTGTGGTTGAATTTGGTTTTAGTGAACGATTTAAGTTTAAATGCTTTCATATTGAATTGAATTTTAAACGCTTGAAAAATTGCTCAAAAATATTTATTATTATTTCATTTTTATTATTTATTTTTTTAATGATCTCTCAAATTATTGATCCATTTAGAGTACAAGATTTCTTACTTTAATAATCTCAAATTTTGCAAAGAAATTTTAAGAGGGACGGCTGCACGACCTGTTTAATACAAAACTTAATTTTGGATTTGAGGACAAAATACTCACCTAAAGCTAATGATCTTTTTTTTTTAAAAGTATAGTATATATCTAGTACGGATTAGAAGTAATTTATTTACAGTATATAATATATTCTACAGAAAACTTAAAAATGCATATCATACCTTTAACTTATATTCTTTAAACTTTTATACTTTATATTTTAAACTTTTACATTTAATTTGTAATTCATTATTATTCTACACTAATTTAAAAAATGCAACATACTTAAAAAAAAAAGATCATTAGCTTTAGGTGAGTATTTTGTCCTCAAATCCAAAATTAAGTTTTTTCTTCTTAAATTTACTTTATGGATTCTTTTATATTCTTTCATGTATATGTATATTAATATGAACTAATCTTATCAATTTGACTGTCCTAAAACGGTTATTAAATATTGTTATTATTATTATTTATTTTTGTTTTATATTATGAAATATAAGCCATTAAAGAAATTAATTTTTTGCAATCTTAGAGGCACCTTTAACAGTTATTTGGGGCTAAAAAAAAGTGATGGTGATAAAAAAAAGTTTTAATCCATCTGCTTTGAAAAAATAATAAAATATAAAATAAAAAATAAGTATTAAATATTTAAATAAGCACTATGGTGCATTTTAAATTAAATCAAAAACGACCAATTGGCGTTGGAACACAAATTTGCCTTACATCATTTAAGAGCTTTATTTATGTTTTTTTTTAATATTTTTTTTAAATACGTAATCATATTTATATAGCAAATATAATAATTAAAAAAAAAACTATAAACCCGTAAATAATTTTCTAAGTTGCCTCTAAAATTATGGTTTTTTTTCATGGCCTATATATACTTCATAATTTAAAAGAAAAATAAATAAAAATACTTCTCATACGTACTAGATCTTACTAAACCTTTAATTAAAATAAAGAATATCATTCAGTTTTGGTGAGTATTTTGGCTTCAAATCCAAAATTAATTTATGTATGAAGCAGGCAGCGCAGCCGTTCCTCTTAAGGTTATTTAAAGATTAATTAAATATATTGTCTATTGTTTTATAAAATTTATTAAATAGCACTATTCCTCTTGTCATACTGTGCTGTGCTAGAACATTTGTTCTGCTGTGTGGTATCTTGAATAAATCGTGGCGACGACTACGGCTGAAGTTCTTTTGGTATGTACAAGCCATGGCATTCCAAGAGGAATGGGTTATCAATAGAGTAACCCTCTCAAGCGAAAGAACGTTCATTGCGGGCGTGTCTGGGTGCCCGGAGTAAGCGATTTTTCTCTAACTGGTGTAATTTAATTTAATTCCTAAACAGATAATCGTTTCATTGGCCTATCTGGGCCTAAGAATCGAAAAGTATTATTTAAATCGGCAATGTCGGTTTTCTTTCAAATCGGTTTAGATTACACATCTGTCGTGTGTCTTGTCAGTGATTTTAGTTCAAATTAAAATATCGATTTCATGATTGTCTCCGCTGACAAATGATTCTGCTTTTTTTTAAACGTAATCTGTTTCGTTTAAATAAATTTACCGGTTTTTTTTATAAAATAGCCTATAAAAGTGATAATTCTAATGGAAACTCAAAAGTTGTCATTTGATTCGTCAGATCGTTTGGAATTTAATTAATGCTGTTTAGTAAATCTCTGCTTCATCTACGCAAATAAGTTTTCACAGAAACATGTCGAAAATACAATTTCGACTTTAATCATTTCAATTCGCCTGAAAGCTGTTTGGGCGTATATTATATTCAAACTGAATAAATGGTATATCTGGAATTCGGAAAATGTTGTTCATAAAAACAATTTCTCAAATTTTAAGTATCCCAATAAAATTCTCATCTTTTAATATTTCTTTGATCGTCGCCTTATAACTTCGTTCAAAGCAATACCAGTTATCGAAGCAACTCATTACCACCAAAATGGGCAGAAGACCATGTTTTTCTTGTCACATTTTACCTTTAACGATTTCTCCCCTTACTTATAATCGCGGTGTAAATATTACGCGGAGAGTAAGGTTGTAAAAATTATGCTTTAATACGACCTTAAACCGAGCTCACAGATAATGTAACTACACCTAGGCTGAACAGGCATGTAGAAATCTAATAAATAAAACCATAAAAGTATTGTATGAATATACATTACTTTATTCGAGAATTTTTTTTTTCACGTCAATACTAAAATATTGCAATTAAAACAATGTTTTTTTTTAATTTTTTTAATTAAGACTAAAAATTAAAGTTACATTAATTCCATTAAAATAATCATTGTCTTTTTGAATTTTTAATCTCCTTATGAAGGCAATTTCATGTTTATAAATATAAAATACACTTAACATGTCATTCAATATAGTAGATCAGTTGAACATGAATTCAAAATGCTCAGTGACCTGAAATGAATTGATTTCCCGTCAAATTGTTATTTTACTCATTCCCTCGTCTTCTCTGATCATCTGATCTACACTTACCGTATTACGGAAATATTTTTTTTCATTTCCATTTCAATTCTCTTTTGAATTAATTACTACTTATTTGGGATTTATCGTATATCTATTGTCTACTTGGACGTACGTATTCAACATACGTGACTAAACACAGTCAATATTTGGGTTTTGTACCAAAAGCAGAAAGAAAAAAAAAACCTTTCTGGTTCGTCCAAATAATTTTTTTACATAATCCTCTTTTCAATATCTGTGTGTTCTTTTGGAAATATATTTTCCCTTGTTTTTCACGGTTCCGGGAAAATGTTATTATTTATACGCTTTCGGTGGACATAACGACAAAACCGAAATATCAAACTTTTTAAATACTAAATATATATTTTTTCAAGTAGCACGTAATCTAAATTCATGGTGAATAAATATTTTACACATCGACTAAATAATCGATCCAAACCAGTAAGGGTGTCAAGTAACCTTGCATATTTTCAACGTGTTTCATAAACCTATATTACCAGCCCATTATTTCAGCATCGTTGACCAGAAAGCACTTTTGAGTTTGATCTTAAATAATTTGAGAGCTTTATAGTGTTTCTAAGAAGACGCATTATTCACACTGGCATTGTACGAACATGTTGAATATTTAATATAAGAATATTCATGTGAAAGGTTTTAGGTCAGTTAAAGCTCTCCCAAACATGTGACAGTACAATACATGAAGAATGATTGTTTCTCTGAAAAGTATTTAGTTTAAAAGAAATGTTTGAGGCCTTCGGTAGCTTACTTAATCATATTAAGCCTTACTTATACTAAGATTGGATGAATGAAAACAATTAATTCTTCCCAAAATGAAATTGCGAAGCCGTGATAATCGTTAATCCCATCGCAAACGAGATTTATTTAGACAGAGGTTTGTCTTTGACACATACCGATAAATTTTCCTCCCTCGCGCATTATCTTTTTCCGTTTTCCTCCGCATCCTCGGATATTTGTACCTTACTTTCCGTTCCCCTCTTTGAATATTACTTCTCGCCACCTTTTCCTCCAGTTGTCTGGGTTATGTCACGAAATTTATGCGCATTATTAAATAGGGTATTTGAGATTTTCCGCGTTTCGAAAACAAAAAGATGAACGAATTCCAATAACAAAGAAGACGAATAAATTTACCAGAATTATTGAAAATGGCAGGAGCATTGCATTGCTGTAAACTGATTTGTTTATCGGCTTCACGATTTGTGTTCAATTTCAGATTGGCAGAAAATGTCTCACACGAAGCTATAAATGAGCTTGACATAAAAATGCCTGACGTTGACCTTAAAATCAAAAGCGTTTCAGAAATGTTAATCGATTGATGACATAACTCACAATTAACGAACGCTTTAAACGACCTCGAGGCAGTGCGTAAGTATGTCTAGCTAGTCTCCAATCTTAGTGACGAAGGAGGGTGCGAGATTGAGATTAGGACGGAAATTGGTTTGGCAAATGTGTCACGAGTCGCCCAATCAATATTTAGATAGATCGATCAATCACAACATAAAATAAATATAGGCTTGTTAAGAGGCTGGTTTACTATACATTCCTGGATAGATCTGATATTATGTACCATTAAAGGAAGAGAAAATCAAAAATATCAATATTTTAGGTGCTGGGATCGGAATGCTGAAGTTTTCCTGGAAGGCCATGCGAACAAATTTATCTTTACAATGATACTGATAATAAAATCTGGAATATTGAAATGAGGAAACTTTTAGTTTGAAAAAGATAGAATTTACTCCAATTCTAAATCATTTATCTGATGTGGACGGCAGCAGTATAAGAAGATTTCATCAGTTTAGTTTTATCTGACTTAACTGATTGTGACGACGCGTTAATTCGGTTAGGTTTTATCTGGCTAATCGAATTATTTTGCACCCGAAACCCTATCCAGGGATTATTTCGGCTGAATTAAAGGACTACGGCCGACAATATATGTAAAGTGAAAATGTTGAAAGTTGACCCTCGGCCACGGGTAAGAGGGGAGAGATTTCGAGCTTTAACCATTTTTTATATTGAAAGAAAATATGATTTATTCTTCAATCACCTATTCTTAAAGCTCCTAGAACCATGAAAAAGTATATTATTTACAAAACACGTTTCACATAAGCAGAGCTTGGCTACTTCTCACACTAATTGAGAAAGACAGTATATTTGGTCAGTTAAAAAGGAAAATTATGAATTAAATTTTATAGCCTGATTTATTAATGAAATTTGAATTGTGAGGTGCACTATAAAAAGTAATACGTAAGTTTAATTTAATTATATACCCAACTTATCTCATGATTTCAAAATTGCATTGTGTAATTTAATTAAGCGAAATATTTTATAAAAGCTATCAGTTGGCTCAGAGCCAACGAGAAAATTAATCGATAAACTGTGTTCCTGATCCATTCCTATGATATACTCGTATTTTTTTAGTTACTCTCTTTACTTTATTAAATTGAGGGATGTACCACCATTTCATACCTACTTGCACACGTTTATATGGTATGAGGTTTGATTGGTACTGGTTTTGTGCTATTTTATTTCAATGTCGATACATTTCTTCCATTGCATAAGCCTTGGTAAAGCAATCATCTAATTCAAATTATTATATGGACTACGCAACTATTTATATTTTAGAATATATATGACAGATTAGAGGAACACGTGTGTCATATGTCTCACACCCTAATATACGCAATTGAATGATTCCAGGTATTTCATTGATGCATATATCAATGGACTATAACTACTGCGGGCACCTTTTATTTGACCAATTTACAATATAATAATGTAAATAAAATGTATAAAGAATAATTTCCTACAAAAAAAATTACACAATTCATATAATCTGTAAGAAACAGTTTTATAAAAAGAGTAGAGTAAATATTATGGCAAAAATTTGGTTTTTGGTTCCAAAAGCTCTTCTAAAAAATCATTGGAATATATTGCTTACACTAGCTATAACAAGTTACACGAAGAATTGAGACATGTGTGCGCTTCGGAAAAATCTTGAAATGATGTTCTGAGATCTTATTTAAAAAAATGCAATTTGGAAATCATTTATAATAGCTATCAACTCTGTATTAATAGCCGTCTTTAATCTTTTCTCTCTTGTAAAACGTTATTATATATGTCTATTATATTTGCATGTTTCAAGCCAGTACACGTATTTATGTTGGTTTGTTTTTTTATGTACACACTTTTTTGTTTTTATATTTTCATTTACATATTCGCCTTGAAAACTTTGTAAAACTTATATTATGTAGCAGAAATTAACAGTCCCAAAATGAGGTGAATTTATAGCTCATGGGAATACAACATTCTTGTTTCTTTAAATTAATAAATTCTTGTGGAAATTGGTAGACAGACGAACGATTGTTTGCAACTGATATAATAATATGATCCAGAATCCAGCCAGTGAAAGATCCGTTGTAATCTCTACAACTGTTACATGATGTAGGAAAAGGGAGCCGTTATAGAGGATCTCTCATCAGTACACCTTTATCAATAGAAATAGGTTAGCCATTCTAGATATTCGGAAGAAAAAAGTAGGCTAATAAATCTCTCATAGAAATCAGAACAATAAGGGTTAATATAAAATAAGTTTCGTTCCAGCGTTGTTTATCGGAACACTGATTTTAAGGTTTCCATCGGGGTTACTAGTACCCACTTGACCATAAAAAAATATTCGAACGAAGTCCTTCCTTTGTCTTTATAACCCGTTATTTTCCAGTCGTAATTCCAGCTTTATTGCCTTTCCACTGTAGATGAATAATAGTACAAATATTGAAGCTGAACTTTCAAATCTTTATTTTGAAACGCAATACAAATTATATAGCAAAATACTTCCTACTAAAAGAAAATTTTGTCAAACCTTTTTTTTCACAATTATTTATTTATGCCAATGTATATTTTGCTTTATTTTACAGGATCTGTGAGATTGCACTAACCTCCCCACATTTTAAATAAAGAATTTATTATTACTATAAGGAACATTTTCACATTTAGCACGTGTTCAGAAAAATAATTATTTTTCGGCAGAACATATAAAGCTCCTCAACAGGCACAAGAGAAGTCTCTAGTGTTATTAAAATGCCTTCCTACCTTATCGCTTTCGAGAATAATTAAAATCTTAATGAAAAATTTGTAAGTGGTCGTACGAGTATTTATAAAAAACTTTTATTTCGTAGATATTATAAGGTATTCAAAATGTATTTTGTGGAAAGATTATTAGCAAAATAATATTCACATCATTAATGATATTATCATTATCTCGTTAAATACCAAATATAATATATTTTAACAATTATT
>JAHDVE020005678.1:0-79409 GCA_022606495.2 Halesus radiatus
CGTTGTATGAATGTGAATGAAGCAAGAAGTGTATGCCATGATCGAGTTGTTTGGCGGTCCGTCCTCTCTGCCTACCCCTGCGGGGAAAAGGCGTGATGGTT
Organism: Halesus radiatus; assembly: GCA_022606495.2. Lineage (NCBI taxonomy): Eukaryota > Metazoa > Arthropoda > Insecta > Trichoptera > Limnephilidae > Halesus > Halesus radiatus. The sequence continues at coordinate 102 of JAHDVE020005678.1, forward strand.
AGTTAGTTAGTTAGTTCTAGTAAGTTATACTTACTTGTGTAAGTTTCTTTGTTTGAATCAACCTACGTCTTCACAGTGTACACGTACAGTATACAAGTATATGGGTGGGTTAAGGCGCCCTAATGAATAAGGGCGCCTCCGCACCGCATATATTCCGAGTGCCTCCGCCACTCCAGCGGAATGGTCTCGCCAGTTAGTTCATCACGCTTGATAAACCCTGATGGATGGAGCGAGTGTCTGAAATGACTCACCTTTCGCCTTGGCTTCGCACCTGAAGCACTGCGTCACGTGTTGGAAACAGGGAGGTATAAGGTAATATACCTACACCTTTAGGCGGTTGCAGAAAACGATTTTTTTTAATTGGTGTTGTTTAGTATTCAATGTAAAGATTTTTATGAGTTATTTAATTAATATTTTTAAATATTTTAGTTTGTCGCACTATACTTGGAGAATGCTTAACTTATCTCTATCAAATTTATTTATTTATTGTTTATTAAGAACGTTTAACAAAGTGATACAAAATGTACACATCATGCGTTGAATATTGGATACATGGTAAATAATTATATTACACAACTACCTGAAGTACCCTACGTTTCCCGGGGTTTTGAATGGTTTGGAGGAAAGTTTTGAGGTTGTTATGTATTACCTCTACTCCTACTCAGTAGTTTTCCTCTTATTTTGAACGTCAAGTGTGAAAAATTTCATCGGAATGTACCAAAATTCTGCTTTAAGGGATGGGAAAATTTCAAAAATCTCATGTAGATAGTAACCTTCCTGTGCAAAAGTTCATCAAGCTCGGAATAAACTGTTAATTTGTAATCAAAACAAGCACACACCGCCCGCCCGGAAAATTCTTCTTTATCTAATAGATAGAAGAAGATGGAGTAGAAAAGGAAAGAAAAATAATAGCAACAACTTTCACATCAAGGAAAAATACAGTAAATAAAATGAAATAATAACATACCATGAACAAATCGGGGAAAATAACATTACCAAAGAAATACATAATTTTTTTGTTGTTTATTAAACATACTATTTAAGATTTGATTCATTGATTTATACAGACGACACATGCTTAAGAGAGGGTTAACCAATGAAACATTGCTGTTGAATGTTTCTAATAATATTTTAAAAATTGTATATTAATTAATTAAACTTTTCATTACGTGGCTTTCCATTAGAGATTTTAATCTCAGATTTTATACTGTTCTTCCAATATACGCATTTGCTGGTGGATGGAAGATAAGTATACATCAGGTATTAATGGTTAGGTAATATAATATATAGTATATTTATACGTATTATTGTAGGTAGTGCGATTAAGGGAAAACTTTACATATGTGAATGTGACATATCTATTATATATCATGCCTAAAATAATGTATTTAAAATAAATACAAATACATTTTTTTTTAAATGAATACCGCACAAGAGTCCCAACTGCTCCCAATCGTCTGGAGCCAGTGAGACTATGGCATTCCCATTTGGGGAATGTTGTGAGGCTGAAGGTATTGGGGAAGGGAAGGAGAAGGGGAAGAGGAAGGTGGGGAAATACCTGGCTATTCAGATCTGGTCACCAAACACGGCTAAAAGCCATTTCAAGCAACGCTTCAATTCTGAATGGTCGTCTTTCACCAGGGCGATACTGAGAGTAACTATGGAACGTGCGCAAATATACTATATATTATTTTTATTTAATTAATTGCGAAACAACACAAATTAATTAAATAAAATTTACTCGCGCACGCCGGGGATTTGAACCCGCGACCTTCGGATTCGTAGTCGAGAGCCTTACCCCTCGACCATGGAGGCCGTCATGTATTTGGAAAAAAATGTTATGGAAAACAAGTAAATTTCAGAATATTTGTACGGTTAATTCAATCGAAACATTTTTTTTTTTGATAAGATTGTTTTAAAAATATTTCTTTAATATTTAGAGTTAAAATTTTGAATTTTATCATTAATGCTTCTGATCTCTTCCGGTAATCGATTAAAAAAGATCGTCCTTGATAAGTATAATGGAGTTGTCCAATAGAAATATTAAATTTTTTTGCCGAAAAAAAAAGTATATTTAAGACGGATACGGTTTTCAGATAAAGATTAGTATTGTCTTCTTCTTTTAAGATTTGTAATTCTTCAAATAGGGGATCCGTCTAGTAGTGCGAAGGTTTTTTAAATTGTTATTTTTATTCTTTGAACAATTCCTATTGAGAATTCCTATTAGATTTATATGCAAATCCCCGACTAATGATAGCATATACTATTTTATAGGGGACTGAACTAAGGCGTAGTATATTAAGAATAGATTATTTATGCACGAAAAATTTTTAAATCTTAAAAACATGTTAATTAAATAAAGCTCTCGCAAAAATTTTTATTAAATTAATTTGTGCTGTTTCACAGATAATTCATTTAAAAATAACGTATAGTATAGAGTGAAAGATACTCTTAGTTACTCAGTTTTTCACTTGAGAAAATACTCAGTGAAAAACTGAGAAAAGGTCATTGCATTTAGCCAATATTCTTCTAATAAATGAAAAATTCAAAATGTACGTATTTGACTAACAAATGCTTAAATGGTCTACGTGCGATAATCATTAAAAACAATTTTGAACATAAATTTCACTCCTGACAAAGCTTTGATTAAATAATTAAAAATTCTTGGTAAAGCGATGGACCAATTGGACGGGCAGCGAAGCGCCAAAATAATTTGGGGACAGAATAATCGGTCCGGAGAGCGGCACCGCAAATCCCCGGTTTGGGTAGGTAGGTACCGGAGCCTCACCGCCACTGCGCCACTCACTAATAATTAGAATGTATCCCGTTCACTGTACACCGTGTACACACAGCACACTGCACAGCGTATTCGTACAAATTGAAAAAATTATTCCATTTAGACCGAATTCAATTTCACCAATCATCAAATAGGTACCCGCCGACATGTTTAGTTAAATACTATGTTACAATTAATTGTATAGTAGGTACTACTTTGTAATTATTAGATAATGAAGTGGTAAAGATTCAGAGATCCTTCCAGAAGTATTTTTATTCGATATTTGAAAAATATACTATTAATAAATCCTAAATGAAATACGAAACCGAAAAATATCACAGAAAACAAAAAGGTATCAGTCTCATCAGATCCCAGATGCGAATGATATATATATATATATATATATTTTAATTTTCTGTGTTTTTTTAGGTTTCGTATTTCATTTAGGATTTGTTAATATTATCTTCTTCAATTATTAAATATTACAATGAGGTTTATAATCTGCAATAATGTATTAAAATAAATTGAATATTTTTTATTTACTGACAAAATGGGCTTTATGTTCTAAGACTTATATTACAAACTTTTCTTCTTCTCCAGTCGTTCTTCAGTAAACTGTTTTCTCCAGTCGTTCTTCAGTAAACTGTTTTCTCCAGTCGTTCTTCAGTAAACTGTTACAAGCTCTGTGTAAATTTTTTAACAATATTGATACTGCTATAAGGTCACAACAAGTGCACAATACTAGAATGGGTTCTTCTCTAGTGTATCAGCCGGGAAATAACAGAACATCATTTGGACAAAGGAGTTTTTCTTGTAAAGCTCCTTTGTTATATAATAGGCTCAGTGACAACATTAAAACTATAAATACGATAAATTTATTTAAAAAAGTGATAAAAAAATCTATGTTAGCTGAGAGTGGTGATTTCGCTTTATCCATGTTATCCCTTATGTTGTAATCAATGTTGAAACATTATATACGCTCGATATTATCATTATTATCTACTTATTATTACTTACTTACTACTATTTACTTCATATTACTTTCTGATTACTACTTATTACTATTTACTTATAATTATATTTTTTTACCTACATTTTATTATTTACTTAATACTATTTACATAATTTTATTTTTTATCTACTTATTATATTTTTATTTTTATTTAAATATTATTTACCTATTTTTATCATTATTATGTACTTATTATTATATACCTATTAATATTTACATAATATTTAATGTGTATTATTATATGCTTATTAATATTTACTTATGATTATTATTTACCTATTATTATTATTTAACAATTATAATCTAAATTTTAATTTTTATTGTATATCTACTACTAATATTAACTTATTAATATTTACTATTATTTACTTATTAATATTTACTATCATTTACTTATTAATATTTACTATCATTTATTCATGTATTATTATTTACTTATTAGTATGTACTGATAATTATTAAATTGTAAAGCCGATCATCTCAACACAGGCCTGTCCTAGGGAGATGAATGTCTAATGTTTTTGTTGTCATATCTAAATTTGATGAAATTAAATAAAAAAAATAAAAATTCTCACCGTTCAGCTAAATTTATAGTATTTTATTTTAGGTAGTTTTTTTGCCTTAACACAAAAGTTGGGTATTTGCAACGAAGTTGTTCAAAATATTGTCAAGTTAGTAAAAATTATCATTCAATGTAATATAGACACTGCAAATGAAATGTGTATTCCGAAAAATGCATTTTTATGGAACATTCACACCCTAGATATTTTTTTTAATGTATTTAAATATATTCCATTCAGTGAAATTTTATAAAAACGTTACTAACGCAAAAAAATCCGACCTAAACATAGAGTATTTTCCAGATCTACAGTGCTTTACGATAAATCGATCAGAACCTGTATAAACCATAAATATAATGCGAAAATGCTAAGATACTCCAAGGCTACCCATATTTCAATATTTTCTCTAAAATCGATAATTATCCTCCCATGCCTTGTGACAATTCAGCATATATCTACCCACTACATGTTACCTTAACCACTTTCACAATTGTAAAAATTCTTTCCACATCAAATGTCTCAATATCTCAGAATCAAAATTTGTAAAAATCTCTGCAAAAAATGATTTTCTTCTAAATTCCTAAATTGCAAGAGCAGTCCATCCTCTAGTGCAAAAGTTGATATCCTTTACGTGCATCTGACAAAACATTTTGATAAATGGTTAATCGAGATAAATAAAAATAGAGAACTAATGAAAAGCAATGAGTTTATATTAAACCAATATGAATACCTAAAGCCCGAATCTGCTTCTTTTTTAAGAAGAAGACATTGTCCCATTTAATTACATTTTGCTTATCTGCGGTTCCGATTCAATGTCAACTACGATATATTTTAAAATAAGTTTGTGGTTAATTTAGCACAGTATTTTAAAAATTATAGATGCATCGCGCATACTTTATACGTGTAGTTTATTGTTATTATTTTTATCTGACATTTCTGGCCTTTTGCGTGGGTACTTTGCAACCATCGGAATTTAGCTAATTCGGTTCATTTAATAGCATTATTGTGCGATTAAAAACTCACTTATATAATTTACAGTCATTTGTATGATTTAAATTTCTACGATAATATTGAGTTTTTCTTTTGCAAAAACTACGCAAACATATATATATTATTAAGTATGTCATTCACTGAACGACAGCTGTCATGAATGGCAGTAATGCAAACAGTAATTAAGCCTAAGGATAAGGATAATGTCTTATACTTAAAAAAGAACTGAAATAAGGCCCCTGCTCTCAAAATTAGACATTTCCCGGGATCTATAAAAATAAACTACATTCTTTAAAGAAGAAAAAAATAAAAGAGATTCTAGAATTTCATGTCTTGAAACCAGACTCGCTTCAATTGAGTACGAGAACCTCTCCAACTATGTGTAAATGGCAGGTGTGGAGTTGCTCGTAGTGGAGAACAACCAGTAAAAGCCATTCTACGAGTAGCCAGCTCTGTGGGGTAGCCCCTGTTGCAGCAGGACCTGCGGCAAGTTACCAGGATCCAAAATTGCAAACCCAATGAACTCAACAAATTTTACATAAAATTGCGTTACCAGAATATGGGGGAGAAAGTTCTTTCCTTTAAAAATACAACCAAAAACTGATTTTCAAAAAAATCATCCAAAAATTATGTAAGCGACGTTCTTACGCCATATTTATAAAGAATTGCTTTCGAAGACACAACTAGTATTGGCAAGGGAAACAAAATAGGAATTTGCAGGTTTTAAAGCGTGATTTTTTTGAAAGGCACCAGGTTTTTTTTTTTCATATGTATGTATGAAAGCCAATGTTCATAGGTGTATCCGCTATAAACTAAAAAACTACTGGACCGATTTACGCGCGTTTCTTGTTTTTTGCAAAATGATTCGTGTTGTTTGGAGAAGGTTTAAAGCTATTTAAATCCTCAATCTGACCAGCAGAAAGAAAGTTAGAGGCCTAAATGTTTCATCTGTTATATAAAGAAGAACGTTCCGGTGTTTGTTCGTTTTGTATACAAATCTACAGTTTTATTCCGAGCTTAGTGATATTTTGCACACTTAACTTCTGATACAAAAGAAAGGTCACTGTCTACATGAGATTTTAAAAAAACCACCCGCTTCCCCTTTTTCGACCCCTTAAAACAGAATTTTGGTAATTATTGACGAAATTTCGCACACTTAACGTTCAAAACACGAGAAAAATTGCTGGGTAGGTAACACACCACAACCTGAAAATTTTAGTCTGAACCATTAATTACCCCGGGCAATGCCGGGTACTTCAGCTAGTATTTTCATAAAACATGAAAATAATCTATAGCATAGGAAGCGTTCTTAATTTTTCCAAAAAAAATTATACGGCTAATGATATTGTTAAAACCAATATTGCGACCACTGTCCATCAAATCTGTCAAAACATACTACGTGGGCTAACGTATCCTGTATGTCTTAATTTTATAATATAACTGATGTGGTCTTTGTCCTTTAAATACTGTACTTAATATTATGGGATTCACTGAAGATACCGTAATAATTTGTGAAGCTGACTCCTCGAACAGGGTTTGCGAAAATGCGGATTAAAGTTTTATCATCAAACAATCTCTCAATGATAATAAACTTACTCGAAATACTACCAAGACCAAATACATAATACAAAATATTACACGAATGGGTCAGCTTCCCTCGACCTTAGAACTAACACTCCGAGACTGTTTACAATTCACTTCAATATGTGAGAGAATCGAAAGCGTTCAAGCAATCGTAATTGACGCACACCTACGACAAATTGACAACAGGTTCTATATTTCAAGCAAACTCAAAAAAAATTATATTAAATCACAATTATTAATGCTAAAGCTTTATTGTGATATGAATGATTGAAAATCATATCAATAACTCTCTTTGAAAATTTGAAATAAACAAAAAGAAACAGAAAAAAGATACAGTCGCCACTGAGACTCGTTTATGGGTGCAATCATGTTCGGACAGAACTTTGCAACCTAATACAAAGATGTCAGTCAATACATCGGAAATAATCGACAACTAATGCTTAGGCAAAGTATGAGATTAATATAAATAATGAATTTGAATAAAGTATCGATAGCTTAATTGGAAAGAGCTGTTACTCCCGGATAGAGTAGTTTCTGATTTCGAGTCAGACTCGCGACCGTATCTTTTTATTTTCTGTGTCTTGTTCTTTTTCATATTTTCATTAAGAGCTATTGATAGTATTTTAAATAATTTCCCGAAATCCGTAATATTTCACCTCTTTAAATTCATTATCCGTATTCCCTTACAATCTCAATCTTCGATAATAACCTGATCTTCACCCTTCTGATACTACGCCCTTAATATCCCATTAAAATATGCCACCTACGGACAAAAGCCTTTTAAGTACTATATCATTAACCTTACAATCACATGCCTACGTCATTGAAACAAACCGCTAAGAATATAGAAATATAACGTTTCGGTCTGGATCAAAACAAAAGGTACTGAATTTATTCAAAATTTATTAACTCAACACCATTTACATTATAGATAAAAATTAGTTTCAAAATTTTTTTATAATGTTACGTGTTCTTTAACATACTAATACAATAAATTCACAGCAATACATATACAAAATCAGATCATAGAACATTGTGATCTGAGAATACAATACTATAACAGAAACACCTGACACGGGTTCTTCGAGTAAGATGTTCACGAAAACCTGTAGTATCTACTATTTACAGTACTCTCTTACCTTACTCTACACAATCTTAATGTATTAACCTTTTAAATATTGTAATTTGATATTACCGTGAAATGGACAGTAATAAATAAATTCATTTCGGAAACTCACCGTTTCCCTAAAAGGTTTAAGAACCGAAATTTAGTCACTTTTAACCAATTTATATGACTTTTTATAACATGTATTAAAAATGGAACTAACCACAGAATAATCTGATTGGTTCTAAAAATGGAAATCCTTCACATAAAAATTTAACCTTTTCCCGTAAAAAGCTGATTCAACCAACGAAAAGATGGTTCACAATTTTTAAATTTCGATTCTGGGAATTTATAAATGATTTCCGTGAATATCTGATAAAAAAATATCGTGGTTCAACAATTATTGGATTAGAAAATAATGGTAACAAACGGATGTAATGATCTGACTGAAATGTCGTGTAACTAAATCCTCCTATTAGTAAGCTGATTTTCTGTTGAGGAAGATTTTTGGCCAATACTTACTTTAGCAATATTATAACAAGGTTGGCGAATTCGCGATTGACAAAATCCGTGATCTTTCGATATTTGATGGAAAACTGTACAGTGATACCTCTGTTTACGAAGTAGATGGTTTCTACAGAAATTTCATAATCATTTTTTTTTTCAAAAATGTAAGCATTTACAACAGCGAGCACAGAAATATATTCAGTCTTAAAATATAAGTTATTGATTTTTAAAATTTAATTAAAAGAAAGACAAATATTCCCTGGCTACGAATAATCTAACCATATTTGAAAATCTCCTACTACCATCACAGTAAGCGGAAAATGTTGCTTGTGTCGTAATGGAGGACTTAGACAGCTGATGAATTGAACTCACGACGCCTGGGTGAGACCCAAACGCGATGCCAACTCAGCCACTGACCGGTCACTGAGTTTATTTTTAATATATCAGATTTCGTTGTGATTTAGTGTTTTTTTACTAGGTATGAAGAAATATTTTTAAAATGATCTAGAACAAATTTTAAACTTAAAAAATCACACTAATTTAGAATGGTTTTTGAAATTTTAAATGTAACACTAAAATTAATCAAAAATAAATCATGATGTTTCTTGTTGTTCCTCCTTTATTTTAAATATTTGCTTCAATGCGTTGTGTTTTTTTCTATTGCGTTTCAATTGGCCATTGAAAAAATACGGAGAATCGCTCGTCAAAGGAGAATCAGAGTGAATAATTTTTAGTGTGGATAAAGATTTTTATAGAGAAATTACATAAAAAAATGATGAAAATCACGCCAATAGTTGGATGGTCAAAGCATTTTTTAATATTGCATTTGTATATTCTGTACTAAATAAAACAAATAAATAAATAAACGCATTTGAAATCATTTAAAATAAAGGAACAATAACAAAGTACTAATTTAATTACGTTTTTGATAACATTAAAACACAAAAAAAAACATATTACGTAACTTTTCAAAAAAAAACCCTTTTATCGATAATATAATATGAGTACCCATTTGTTTATTTTATCCGCGAAAAAAAATTATTATTAAAAATCTATACTTTTAAAATTGCTGTAGATAAGGTTGAAATGGTATTCCTTTGAGATATTAAGTGAAATCATTATTAATAAATCACAAGGACATCCGATATATTACAATACACTACTTTAAGGCTTAATACGTTTTTATTCTCGCTACTGTACGAGTATATTGGATTTAGGGTGTGAAATTAACAATTCTATCATTTTTGAACAGTATCCCGATTGTTTATTTTCGAGTTCACATCTTTTTTTGATTTTTCATGAATCAAACTCACGGAGAGTAATAATAATCCATTTTGAGTTTCGTCATTACGAAATTTTCATCCCAGAGGCTTGGTTACCAGAAGCATCACTGTAAAACCCACCTTTATCAAATAGAGTTACATTGACAAGCGCCCAGTAACTAGATAGAGAGAAATGTCTTCGGGGCACCCTTGTTCCACTGAGATTTGACATCGGCACAACTTCCAGACGGTTCCGCACTTAAAAGGATACGGATAAGGGTACAGCCATACGTATAAATATGTATATATTCCGCACAAGAATATATTTTGAATAGGCACACTATTTGCAGAGTAAGTGACCTTTTCAAGGTCGTCATAGGGGAGACATATTATTCAAACAATTTTATTAGTCACCATATTTTTTCGAAAAATATTCTTCATGAGCTCAAGAAAAATTCTATCATGTTTGTCTTTTTTCTTATATAGCTGCCATTATGCTCCTATTCTAATACGGCAAATTCTTTGCTCATAATTCACCGAAGAACATTCAACGCAGGGAAAGTTCACCGCGGAATATTCAGAAAAATCCAATTTCCAAAACTTAAAAAAAATGGTATGTCAAATGCGACTCTAAACTTAATAAAAAGCTAAGCAATGCGTTCAAATTCACACACGAAAAAGCAAACCTCTCCCCATGAACTATGGTATACCGTCAGTGACGTGCATTGCTCTATGACCAAGAGTGAGTTTCAACATTGAACATTTTGATGTCCTTGAAAAATTACGTTTTTATTATTATCTTCTACAGATAGTTGTGGGTAGGTTGATAAAATAGAGAAAAAGTTGCTTATCTATACCAAGGTACTAAAGAAATTCGTTGTCTTTTTTATTATACTCGAGCAGTACATCATCATAAAAAGTTCCCGGGGCACGTTCATCGGGTAGGCACAGCTATTAAGTCTTTATAAACTGCACGCCACTGTGTACCGCAAGGAAGCCTTCTGGGGCCAGTATTATTTCTAATATACATCAATGATATCTGTTACTTACAAACGAGAGTAAAAATCATTAGTTTTGCTGACAATACAGTCATTTTATTTAATGAAGATATTGTAATATTAAATACCTACAAAAAAGCGGAAAATAGACTTAGTCTCCTGCAAAACTTGATTAACAGAAATTCTCTAACACTTAATGTAAATAAAACAAAATATCTGACGTTTTCTATAACAGCCGGAGAACAGTAGACATAACTATGCTCTCAAATTACATACATGGCAAGGAATATATCAACATAATTAAGGATTATCATCCAACTAAAACACACTCAAAATTGATGAAAATCTCAAATAGAACTCACAGATTCACGTCATTACAAAAAAAAATACCAGGTACATATACATCTTTAGAATCATTCATGATATCCTAAAAATAAACAACATTAAATACCATATTATGCTTTGTGTTAATCACAAATAGAGTACGGGATAACTGGATGGGGATCTGTCTTAGGCATTCACACAGAACGGCTCATCATAGACAAAAAAAGAGTTCTTAAGATCATTCTGGAATTTTCAGTTTGAAATCCTTAAGACAACATTTCTAAAACTTTCAATTTTTCAATGCACAAAAACTTTATTCAAAAAATGTTTTATTGAAAGTTTTTCAAAAATATATCTGAATCCTCCACTGCCCAACATAAATACTCCAATAGCCAAAATATACTGACTTTTCCCAAATTAAATACGTCTTCTGAACAGAGAAACATTAAATTTCATGCTACAAAATTATATAATGCCCTACCTGTATATTGTGTATCATGTAGATCAGGCTATTACTATTTTTATTTATTTTTTAAATGTATTATCTAATTATTTAAAACCTTTCTCTTTATAACTTCTCTATGTCATGCACTTTTACGTTATTATACATATATATATATATCATAAATATGTTACACTTATATACCTACTATGTATCATGTTATTTTTTTGTTAACTTAAAACTTTTTTTTCTTTCTGTACACAAAATCATTTAAATGTTAAAATGTGTAGTTATAGCGTAATGAATAACGGTTTTACTTGTGGTTACATTATAACTGTAGGTTGTACAAAATAGTATATAACAAGTGGCTTAGAACATAATATAATAACATAACGATAAGAGAAGTAAGAAGTTGGAGACTAAATAAGTAGGTAGTTACAGCGCAATGGGTGAGTAATAAGTTTATGATTATTATGACATTGTAAAGCGTGTTCGCAATACAGCAAACCTTTATTACGCCTGAATGGGTGTTTTATATGGTTATAAATTAATACAAATTATTTTGCTTCCAGTAAATTACCTGCTTTATATATGACATTTTTAATCACGCATGTCTAGAATTTTCAACATCTACCTGCGCATAATGTACTCATATATGGTATAGGGTGTAACAGAACATTCCCCGAACAAACAGCGATTATTCAGCTTATTTGGAGTTAGAATGTATTTAGATGCCATTTTAGTCCAAGCTAACTTTTTTTTCAACAACCCTTAGGGTCACATGCAGCCAGTAGCAAGGACAGTGATAAGTGGCAACTAAAGGGTGGTAAGTAGTAAAATACCGTTAAGTAGCAATTTAATCAACTGGATTAGAACCATTTTTCATTTTTCTTTTATTGACGACACTTAGCTCTTTTGTCAAAAAAAAATTTTGTTACCACTTATTACCGTCCTTGTTAATGGCTACGTGTAACCTACACATTACTGTCAAATGCTGCGGAACACGTAGTAAAATTGGGGTGGTCTAAAGTTTTTATTTGCCGAAATATAGCCGGCAACCATTATGACTTCAAAATACGCTCAAGAACTGACGCGCGAAGGTTAAGCTGGTTACGTACATCGTAAGATAATATCATAATATATATATGTGGCGGGGGGTACGCTCGCCATACAATTGGCACAGATATATGTGAATACCCGTGTGTGACGACTGTATGAGATTGTTTGGTGAGCGATATCGAGAGATATGCCACGCTCATATATTATATTAACTGTGTGTAACATGCATTAGGCTGGAAATAGTGCCACACGTACGTTGATCTTGTACGTCAGTCGCGTACGATAAAATGTAGGCGGGTGAAGAGCTGTAATGCATTTCTCCTCTATATATATCTATACCTATTATGTACAGATATAAAACGGGTTCACTTTTGATCACGCTTGAAGACGACTGTACTCGGGACATATCGGCAAGGCACTGTGTCATCATCGCGTGAACTGATGGTCAGCGTCCGATATGCGCGACTAACGTACACGCGGCACTATTTCCAGCCTTATAGCCTGTCCGGTGCATTATGTTACACCCTGTATAGTAGGTACACGTAGTTGTAATATTGCATAAGCTTAATGAGTTATGTATGGTAATATACAGGTCCACGGAGATAATGTATGATGATGTTTAATGGGTTTTCACCGCATGGGCGGGTCCGTGATCAATCAATGGTTATCAGTAAACGCTGAACGGGTCAACTTTACCCATTATATTAAACGAGTAAGGAAAATTTATTGAAAATAAAAATGTTTCACTAATATTCTGAAAACCAAATTTTCTACAGTACCGTGGAATACTTTAATTTTCAAATAAAAATAACAAATAAGAAAAACTTTGTTTACACCACCTTTTTAAAATACAAATATCAATATGTTTCAAAAGCAAAGCTTTCCTCATCAGGTTAAACAATATACTTCAAAAAAGACATAGGCCTACGAGGTCGAGGGGTAAGACTCTCGACTACGAATCCGAAGTTCACGACTACGATCCAAATCCGGGTTCTAATCCCGGCATGCGCAAGTAAATTTAATTAAATTAATTTATGTTGTTTAACAAATAATTTATTAAAATTAATATTTAGAAAATTTAGTTTAGTTTGATAAAACATTCTATTTTGTTTTTTAAAAAATAAAACAATAACTTTGGGTACATCACTTTTATTTTATACTTTTGCCGACCGGGTTTCGCTACTACCGTAGCTTTTTCAGGGCAATATACAACTAAACTATGAACTAAGATACACATGTGTTATAGATTGATAAAAACAGGCGAGTGGAGGGCCAAGGGTGGGAGATCAGCAGATACCTGCTGACTGGGAAGTGTGTGTACTTTGTTTATTGGGAATAATTTAAGAATTGGACTTTTATTTTAATTTATTTGATTATTTATGAGTCTACTATTAGTGTTTTTGGGTTTCCTTATTTCTAACGCTTCAAAGTTATCTAGTCGAATGCCTGTTCCATTTTTATGCAGTAAACTAGTGCCTGAATTTTTTATTTAATATGTGGTCTGTTTCTAAGAGGTGGTTGACAAATTCAGAGAAACCATTGTTATTTAGACATCTTAAGTGTTCTTTTACCTGGATATTAATATCCGGGCAAAAGCATAAAATAAAAGTGATGAAAACAAAGTTATTGTTTTATTTTTTAAATTATAATGTCACATCACCAAGTTACCGCTTCATATGAAAATATACTATTTTATGTTATTTATGATTGTTTTTGTGATTCCGGGCCGTATGCCCTACCTAGTGATTTTGCAGCTGGCTACTTTGACGCGCTAGAAATGAAAGCGATCAAGAATGACTTCATTACGACCCTTGTCACCGGTAAGAAATATATTTTTTGAAACTCAATTACTTTGCATACATTTTCTAAAATAAATAAATATTCAAAATAATCTTTTTATCTCTTTGTTTTTCAATTTACCCTAGTCAAATAAAACTTCTTGAGGTAAACAAAATATGAATTGGGTGTACATACGGAATACGAATGGAATAATTTTTTATTGTATGTTTACAACTCAAGTCTTCATGAAAGTACAATATGTACAATATGTTTTTAGGGTTCATAATAGCTACCTACATTACTTAGATAGAGAACACTAGAACAGTGGTCTGTTAGGACCACTTTTTTTTAAATATACTCGTATATACTTCTACGCATAACTGAGAGTCTATAGAACTAATCATGGAAAATCCTCATCTAAAACATATTTCACAGTGGATTTGCATAATGGAACCGTGTACTGTTTATTGGTTTATTTTTTCTTTAATTTGCGGAATGATCTGATATATTTTCTCTTCGAGTATGGTTCATTAAAGTGTCTATCGCCAGCACGAATAAAGCAAAAGCGACGTTAAAAAACTAACTTGTAGGCTTTTCCCATAGGGCGTCTGAGCGAATATATATTTATACGTGTTAAAAGACAGATTGCGCTAATTTCAAAGGCGAAATTGAGCCACGAAAAATCATCCCCGCATTCTGTTCCTGTCATACAAGATGCTTTATGAATTAAACTCTTAGGCGTGAATCCTAATGCGGTAGAAAATTCTTGCCTAATCACCAAAACGCAACATCCCGCGGAAATATAACGTGAACCCCGAAAAAACAAGATGTCTATCGGAAACTTGATTGTTGGCCCATTTCAACCAATCAGCATCAATCTTAGATCAAATCCAAAAAATCATACATTATTTTATTAATCGCGAATCGCGAAGCCTTTATAACTGGGCTCTAACTACAAAAAGCTGCTTCTGAGATATCGATCATTAACAGATTTTTTTAGTAACCATGCTGGTAATCAGTAATATGGTGTAAAATTTCTGTGATTTTTAATATTTCTTAGTATGAGGAAAATACTTGGAGATGTATAGTTTTTATTTAAGAAAAAAAAAAATCTAATTAAGTATACGCTTATTTTGTTTTGATCTAGTAATTTCATGGTAAAGTCGTGCGTTATTTAGAATCTTTATAATTAAGAAATTTGTACTTACCTGTATTTTATTAATTCCTTTGAAGCGGTTAAGCCACGTTCCGACGGGTGTCTAAAAAAGCTTTCGAAAGTCTCTGTCTAGCAAATGAATTAAATTCATAAAAGTTAGTGGCTTTAAATGTGCACGTAATTCCTTTCATTTTAATTTTGTATTGAGGTTCATTAACTTTCTAGTGGAATAAGTGAACTAAACTATGACGTTCTCGTAAAATGAATGAACAAAATATAAAAAGCTGTAACTCACCCGTATAACGCTAACCCAGGACGAAATATAATACTTATTAAACGACAAAATCAAACACGGAAAAAATCAAATTTTCTCACAACTTTATAAACATATTCCAGTAGAAATTTGTCAATGAATATCATAAATTACAAAAACAGACATGTTCATCCGTTAACTTTATCGTGGGGTTGATAAGAGGATTCAAAATCATAATTACGTTCAGTGATTTGAGAGGCGGGTATGGGTGCCACAGCCCCGGGAACCATTCATTGAATAACCAACACATCTACCATATGTCAACCCATGTAGCTCACTACGTTTAGTGACTTAGTAGGGGTGCCCGGGTTCATTGGGGTGAGGTTTGTTCAGGTCTTGTCAGCGGACGCGTCTGCCCACCAACTGCATGGTGGGACGGATCCGGAGAGGCCGGTTAGGAAAGACCTCTTGACCCCCCAGCCAAACTCCCTCGACCTATTGCATTGTACCCATTGTGAAGTAAATATGTGTTTTCCAAATTGTGACAAATAAATTTCTTTATTCTGTGAGATACTTACAGTTTTCCCAGCTTCTATTGATGGTAGATTTTTCTTACATGTTTCATAATGACGAGAATTATTTTAAAGAATTATATTGTTTTGATTTTGTGAAAATACCTAGAAGGGGTTCTTCTTAATTATTTCTGAATGAATCAGTGTTTACCGAAAATATTAATAATTCAATTCAAACACAATAAAAAAAAAATTGGTGGGGATTAATAAAATCTTATAAACAAGTCATCCACAAGTAAACCACAGTTTGAAAATGGCATTAAATGCAGAAACTGCTGACATAATAATAAAAACTTGCAGAATCTAATAATAACACTATTCTATTTATTTTCTTTAAAATAAAATTAAAGAGTTCCTACGACTTAAACACTATAACAATTAATTGATTAATTTTGTTAATTTGTCTGTTAATAAGCGCGGGAAACTCATTCGCACTATTTCCAAAACCTTAGTTCAAATTTGTGACATATAATACTAAATGTATAGATTTATCTGAAATTTACTAAACGATTTCATTAAATATTCGACTACCTGGAAACTACCTGATCATTTCTTTGAAAGGCCAGATAATAATATGGTTTTAAATTTCAAGTAAGCTGGTTAATTCACTTATTATACATATTGATGGAAATTACTGAAATCTGATTTAAGTGGATATTTCGTATCGCATAATAATAAATAAAATATTCTTGTTATAATAAATATCACTTTATTTTATTTTAATGTTTTCACAATATTACAAAAACCATACCAAAAGCGATCTTTTCGGCCTGATGCTCATTCTAAATTATTAATTTTGCTCAATTTGTAATTATTAATAATTTTTATTGAGATTTAAAAACCTCATTGTAATATTTAATCATTGAAGAAAATAATATTAACATAACCTAAATAAAATATGAAACCGGAAAAAAAGACAGAAAATAAAAGAGTTCAGTCGCCTCTGGGACTCGAACACAGGACCTCTGCCTATCCGGGGCAACCGCTTTACCAACTTAGCTAATGAGACCAGCTCAATTTATGTCATCTTCATCGATATCATATCTCAAATTCAAGTACTGTTAATATTTTTCTCAATTTTTAATCCCTTATTATTTGCAGCTATCTTTGAGAATAATATTGACAAATCTTGAATTTGAGATATGATATCGATGAAGATGACAAATTGAACTGGTCTCATTAGCTAAGATGGTAAAGCGGTTGCCCGGATAGGCACAGGTCCTGGGTTCGAGTCCTAGATGCGACTGAAATCTTTTTATTTTCTGTCGTTTTTCTGTATTTTATTTCATTTAGGTTATTTTAATATTATTTTCTTCAGTAATTAAATATTGGTTATATCTTTATTCGTGCAATCGAGGGCGTCCCTACTATAGATATTAGCGCTACCAGTGCAAAAAATCCTTCGTTCATTAGTTCATCGTTTGGCCACCTGCTCAGATAGGGTGTGAAAAATGATGCCGTATTTTATTCGAGAAATTTGTATTAAAAAAACACAATTTTTCACACTATTGTTAAATATTTTCTAGTCATTGAAGATAATATTTACAATCTCAAATGAAATACGATATAGAAAAAACACAGAAACTAAAAAAAGGTACTGGTCGCATCCGGGACTCGAACCCTATTGGAATATCCGGGACCAGGATAGACACAGATAATATTTAGATGTCTTTAAGGGGGAGAGGGACGTCGGAGAGTTATTATTTATTAATTCAAAATAATGATAGTATTATTACGCAATACGATAAACATTATGTTTTAAAATAGAAAAATATTTATTAAATATTTTATAAATTTACATAGGCTTAGCATTTATCAAAATCTAATCAGAAATATTACTTTATTCTGACCGTCCCATTGTATGTTTTAAAAAATATTTAAAATATGAATATGATTTTTAAAGTGGAGAAAAGTATGTTTAATCATTTATCGTTGTGTTTTTGTAAATAAACGTAACCAAAGATTTGATAATTTAGATAATTTATAAAATATTTAATAAATATTTTTCTGTTTAAATTCATTATGTTTATCGTATTGCACAATAATATTATCATTATTTTGAAATAATAAATAATAACTCTCCGACGTCCCTCTCCCCCTTAATGATTAAACAAATATATTACAATGAGGTTTATAAGCTTCCGTCAGTTGTTCAAAAAAATTGTTAAATTGCTTATTTAATTGTTAAATGTTTTTTTTAAAGGCAAACATTCCCGGGATACCAATATTTTCTTTTTTTAATAACTCGTACAGCCGTTATAGGCGGAATATGTTGCTTATGCAATTGTGGAGGACTTAGCTAGCTAAGGAATCGAACCCGTCGTATTAGTCCACTCAGGTATTAACCGGTGATTACATTAATCACTTAGTTAATATCGAGGGTTATTAATATGAGTAGTTATATCATCAAATTTGATCAAACGATTTTTTTTCCTAGATGTGTCACTATTTGTAACATAATAGTAGGTATACGTACAATGTAAATTTTCTAGACGTGTCACATATTTTTAACATAATAGTGGGCATACGTACAATGCACATTTTCTAGAAGTATCACATATTTGTAACATAATAGTGGGTATAAATACAATGTACATTTTCTAGAAGTATCACATATTTGTAACATAATAGTGGGTATAAATACAATGTACATTTTCTAGACGTGTCACAAATTTGTAACATAATAGTGGGTATAAATACAATGTACATTTTCTAGACCTGTCACAAATTTGTAACATAATAGTGGGTACATGGACGATGTACATTTTCTAGACGCGTCACATATTTGTAACATAATAGTGGGTATACGTACAATGTGCATTTTCTAGACGTGACATATATTTGTAACATAATATGGGGTATACATGCAATGTACATTTTCTAGACGTGTCACATATTTATAACATAATAATGAGTTTACGTCCAATGTACTTTTTAATTTGTTTTACAAATTTTATATACAAAAAATACCCTTCATTCGACACAACATCCCTATAATCTGAACCCGTTTACAACATATTATATTACGCTTCATTTATAAATATGTAATTACGAAGTAATTTCTGTAAAGGCTTTGTGTTAATCTAAGAGTTAGCGAAGCTAAGTATTTTGTACCCAATCTAATAATAGTTTGGAGGTAGTTACGAGGTTCTCTGAAACGTGTGTTTTTGTTTGTGTTTTTTTTGTTGTATAAAATAGCATTATTACTTTTATCGTAAGTAGTTAAAGGTTATTAAAAAACATCAGTTAAATATTTAGCTACAAAAGGGGAACGTTTTTTGAAAGCCACCATTTTCTAAGGAATTATTCTCGTTGCGGCGCTCAGAATACTGGAAATTACACAAATTTTCCAGGAAAATAATTTATTACATCTTTCTTTTGCAATTTTTTTTTCTCCTTTATTTATATACGAGTAAATATAGAAATTGTGATTTATAAATTGTGATATACATAATTTCTTTTTAATAACTAACTAACTAACTAACCATCACGCCGTTTCTCCGCGGGGGTAGGCAGAGAGGACGGACCGCCAAACAACTCAATCGATAATTGAAGATAATATTAACAACTCTCAAAATTAAACAGGAAACCGAAAAGACACATAAAAGAAAAAAAAATAACGATAGCAGTTGGGACTCGAACCCATGACTTCATGGTCTATCCGGGAGATGCGCTCTAATCCACTGAGCTACGGCCATCTCGTCATTATTATCGGTATCGTAATCGTAAGGTCCCGCATAGACCATGAAGAGTCCATGTGCACACACACACGGCGCTCTGGATTTTTATACTTTTCTTTCTTATTATTCTGTTAACATAAACAACCCAACTGCTTTGTTAAGTTAGAATAATTATTATCCCAGAACACGCACTCCATGTACTTATTAATCCCGCTTCAATTGGTGACCCCGACGTGACAAAATAAATACGTGGGCTGGCACCTTCCGGGCGTATTCACATCGCTTAAGTTTGAGAAGAACAACATTCCGAGATAACTGATTAAAATATAAATACAAACACGCGTACATGGTATTGAAATTGTCAGTTAAGCACAGCGAACAAAGCCGCACAGGCTCTACAAATATCTTGTATGGAACATCTAACTGCCTTATTACGTTTCCAAATCAGTGTTGAAGCATCGATTTAAAATTCATTAGATTGGTCATAATAGTGAAAGTGGAAATAATGAGTAATAATGGGTGCCATGGATCAGGGAGGAAACAAGGGGTACTTAGCAGTAGAGGACACCCACTACTTTCCCAAACCGTTTTAAGGACAAGATGGGTCCCTCTATTGATTTTCACAACAACACTATATTTTTTTAAACGATTCTATTATTCATATATTGTAAAAGTATCCGATTGTACATGCACAACGCAACATTAATATGTACCTAAAAAAAATATACTCGTGAATGAGTTATTAATTGTTTTTGCGTTTAATTCGTAGAACTCGTAATGAAAATCAAATTTAATAATGTTATTATTTAGTTCTGCAAGTATTTTTAATTTTTATTATTGCGACACCTGTTTCGGCGTTTAAGGCTATTTTCAAACTGTCTGAAAATGGCCTGTCTGAGGAGTATTTGCAACAAGGACGCAGTGTTCTTAAGACTAGAAGAGAGACAGAATAGATTTAAAGGACCAAAAAGAAACAACGGAATGACAAGAATTTTATAGATACTCTCACTTGAAGAAACGTCTCCACTTCCACTGGATTCCTGTCACCTCCTTCGAATTCCTTATTCTTAGGGACGCGGCGTTCGCCTCTTCACCTATCAACCACCTAAATTACGTCTCCCAACACATCATCGTTCAGTAGGCTTATTACAAAGAAGCCTATTTGGTGGTTTGCTACCTTCTTTGCTAAATGTTCTGCTCAGTGGAGTCATTTTATAAATTTTTAATCTATAAAGTTTTATGAATTTTCATTCCTTCAGAACCAGTTGTACCGCAAAAGTTCTCTATCATTCCCACTGTAGGTAAATAAAAAATCAAACAATGGCAAGAAACTGAAAGTGCGACTTTTGGATATACGCAGCATTTCCCACGAGACCGAAAAATTACAACAGTCGGTATTAATCAGTAATATGCGATCACTGTGAAAGTTGCTGATTCACCAATTGATTGGCATCGCTTTCAGACTAATCTTGGATTTTTTTAGGTAGAAACAGCCCTTACATTACATTATTAAAAATAAAAATCAGATCGGTATATCCAAGACACTATCTAAAGATTACAAATTTGGGTAGAATTTCGTAGTCATAATAAAAAGGTAGCAGCCAAAAATATATGGGAATTATTTGAAGATGATATCGACAGTTATTAGAAATCGAAGTATGATACCGATAAAAATGACGGGACACATTTGGGGTAGTTGTTTCGTCAGTGGATTAGAAGGCAAGGTCTCGGATAGAGAATGAGTTCTTGGATTCGAATCCCAGCTGCTACTGTTACCTTTTCATTTTCTGTGTCTTTTCGGTTTCATGTTTCATTTTGAGAGTTGTTAATATTATATTTAATTATTAACATTACAATCAGATTTATAAACTTCAATAAGTTATTCTGAAAATTCAATATCTTTAATGGTTTCCAGTAACATGTTTTAGTAGATTAGTTGTTAGCGCACATGTGCAATATTATAAATTCCAAAGTATACTAGTATTTTTCTCCATTTGAATTTGACTTCTGAATTTCCCGCTGAAGGAAAAAATGTATTGTTCGCTAAAGCGAATGTATTTTACAGGTCTGGGGTTTGATTTAATGCCACTTGTTGACGGTCCGGTAAGGAATCGACATAAACCTCATACGTGATACCGATAGCCCGTTGTGCCGTATAATAGTTTGGTTAGTGGAAGCGCGAACGGTGCGACGTACTTCTAGTATACAGCAAGTGGTACGAGGTTTCAGTAAATTGTCGATATTACGCATCACCGCCGAGATCACTAAGAGAAAGTTTTACCAATAACATTTATTTTTATTGGAGAACTATTGTTAAATATTCTTACCAATATTTAAAAAAGTTAGACACATCAATAATATCACAAAAGCTTTCTGAATAAATGTAAAATCTCGTCGTCACTTTACTCACTCGACGTTATGCGAAATCCATACGGTAGAACAGAAATCTGCAATACCGATAGTTTTATTTTCTACAAATATACTGACATCTGCAGACCCGTGAGCGAGTCCGTGTAGCGAGACATAGCGCAACAACACGTGCATTTTTGTAGCACTCGATTTACATCGATTCCTTACAAGGCATCCACATATATTTCCATACGTATTGGCTGCAAGCGGCCATATCGCCATATTTCGACTCGCTCCCGCAGCCAACGATTTCTGGCTGCCTAGTGCGTTTGCTTTAATACGTTTTCATTAAAATTTGAAGATCTATTGGCCGCCGCAGCTTGGCTGCCTAGTGCGCGGATAGCCTAAAAGTTCAAAATATCTTATAAAAATTCATTTATTTGTCAAATATGAAAGGACTCGTCTAGCATTTTCTATGTCATTGGCATTTTTGGACAATTATTATTCCGGCTATTGCGCCCTTATGGTGCTCATGAATGTTATATTTTAGATTTTCATTCGGAGAGGCAGCGCCGTAATGTGTAGCCGCGTAGTCACAATAGCCCGGCGATGCTTGAACGGGCCCTAAATGTGACATTAGCGTAACATAAGTCGGCGTAACATAACTTTAACGTCCCGTTACGTCATCAAACGTGACGTTATTTCCGTCCTTGTGAATGGGGCTTGCATTGGAAGAACTAAAAGCTTAGCAATTTGTCATGGGAAACATACATACATTTTTTTCAATGTGTTTTTACATATTTTTATTTTCGGAGATTCAAAAATCCCCTTTACTTTCTGTTCCTTCTTTGTTATCTATTACGAATGATGTCGACATCATTTCTTCATAGGGGTAGGAGGGATGAAATGCCACATAACTTGTCGTAAAGTACCGCTTGATTCAAATTCAATCGCATACATTCTATTGTAATTCTGACTCTTAGCATGATCCAACGAATGTATTTAATTGACTCAGCCATACAATGTCTTTCTGCGGAATCCCTGACCCCCTCAACTTCCACTTGGTTACCCTTTGATAACAATATCAAAAAAATTCCACTCCGCTCCATTGCTACTCAAAGTACAAATTGCAAAGGTTTAATCATTGAAGATAATATTAATACATTTTTTTAATAAATTCCGAAATGTGTGAATCTGGACATATTCAAACAACAGAAGACATAGTAAAAGAATGTCTCCTTCATCAGTTTTCCTATGGCACATCTGTGATGAACCAAGTGACTCCCGATGCAGTCGACTGGCTGAATATCCTCAGAATCCCACTATGACCTCCACCAACTCGCCTCCAACACACGACGAAGAAGAAGTTAAAACATTATTGTAACATCTTAGTTTCGATTGTTACACATAGATGGCACTGTCTGCAAGACAGTACAGGAGAGCTACCTGAGAACCTCTCAATTTTGGACAGACTTATTATTACCATTTTATTGGAAGGAGCTTAACTTCCTGGCTCTCCAAATCCATCCATTAAACTGAGATTTCGTATCCCCTGTTATTTTGTAATAAATAACCAAGTGGTGTTATAAACGGAATTTTATTATTAAGATTTGTACACAACAATTTATAAATCTCAAACAGAAAAACACACACAAAATAAAAAACTTGTCGGTCGTGTCTGGAAATCAAATCCAGGACATCTGTCTAACCGGAATAATTATAATAGTTATAAGATTTATATAGCATCGTTTTTGTGAAAAATCACCTCAATATTCCCACTTTAACATACCTGACCTAGGGAGACCTTATTATTTTTCATAATTTTTATCGATAAATACTTCAATTTTAAGAATTATTAATATCATCCTCAATTAAATTTACATATTTTCAGCTGCTAACTTTATCATTAGAACAGTGGTTACAGTGTTGTCCTGGTAAGACAAAGGTCCTGGGCAGGGGCGGCTCATGATTTTTGCCTATGCTCGAATACTAAGAATGAAAAAATAAGTATGAAGGTTTTCAGGAATTTTTGGTTTGGCGGTGCGCTGTATCTGTTTTTGGGACGTTCTTTTAAAAAAAATCATTTTTGGCTTCAACAATATCAATAATGTAAAATTTTTAAATCTTGACACTCTAGCACACTAAAAGTCACGAGACGCCACTAGTCCAGGGTTCGATTCCCCGATGCATTTGAATATCTTAATTTTTATTATTTGTGTCATTTTCTGTTTCATGTTTTATATTTAACTTGAGATTTGTTAATATTGTCTTCAATACATTATAATGAAGTTTACAAGCTTCGATAAGTTTTTCAAATAAATTAAATGTACAAATATTTGATTTATAGAGCATTTTCCGGGCAAAGGAAATAAATTACCCCAAGAAAGAATGCTTTTATGTTATATTTCATTAAGAAATAAATATAATCCTATAAGTCTTAACTATATGATTCTTTTTTTTAACTCGTTAAAAAAAATACATAATAAAATATTTACTATTATTATATAATAACAACAAAAAAATTGTTCCGTATGTATCTGATATGTATCTGTACAAAATTAAGTACCTGCCATTACTTTTGTTATACACTATCTACTTCTATTCTGGCCTATTATTGTACGACATGTATTATGTTCGCAAAAGCTCTACTGGCATTCAATAAATAAATGTTGCATAAAACAAACACTTTGTTTTAAACCACCATTTTTTATTTCTATTTTTACGTCCACTGGTTTTGCTTAGATGAATTAAAATAATACAGAGTTATCGTATATATAATTACAAAAAAAGATTGAGACAGGATAATACAAATATATTATTTTATTCCACTTTCTCTTTTTGTAGTATCCTGTCTCACTATTTTTCTCTAACTGTACATACTACCCTGGCGAAGATTGATAAGCAAAACCAGTTGACGTAAAAATACAAAAAATTGTGGTATATAACAAAGTATTTGTTTTATTTAATATGATGTCAAACCAAAAAAGTAATTGGTTCTTATGAAAATTATTATTAAATTAATCAGTTCAACTTTGAATGGTGATGGTCTCACGGAATTTTCTTAATTTTTTAACTGATGTAAGTGAAAGTAAATTCTACTCCTAAAATATCTTAGTTTTAAAATAAAACTTCTAAAAGCTATCCTCGTTGCCCATTTTCTTTCACTTTGAGGTTTCGCGATGAAAACGTGTATGTATCATGTACGCTTTGACTTTAGATGACATCCTTTGCGTATGTCGTATTCACCCAAAATTATTAATAATAATTCTGGGAAACAGCACAATGCCATGCAGCTGAGTGTTGAAATGGAAATGTCTTTCTTTACCGCGCCTGAGATACTACGGTGGTGAAATTAAGTACCAACTTCGTACGAGATCGTCCTATTTCAGGGAAAGCGAACCTATTCCTAAGGGTGTATTAAATAACATAGCCTTTTTATAAATCTTATCACGTCGTGAACGCTGATATTACATTTTACACCAGCAAAAATGATGCCTTGTCTACCTCACGTTACGTCAAAACTCGCTGTAAATAAATATTTTTTTCTGTGTATTTCCCGATAAATAAATAAGTAATGGCAAGCCGTCGAATGCTTTGCCATCCTGCTTCCACTCATATAATAAAATGTATGAATTGCCAATGTGATATAGAGTAATTCACCGCACGCAGTACCAGATGACTAAATATATGCACCGCTCGGCCAACGCGCATAAAAATTCTTCGCCCACGACACAAACACTCGTTTCTCATATTTAGCAATTCTCCAGGAGAGCAAAAAAACCCCTATTTTTTAACCGATTCTTATAAATTTTATTACATGTTTCGCTAATTGGGTATTAATGACCTCATTGGTGAAATACGTAATAAAATGTATATGAATCCGTCAAAAACAATGTTTTTTTGGCTCTCCTGGAAAGCTGAGATTCGCCTATTTGTGTTGTGGGCGATGACGAATTAATAGCGAAATCTCCTTCATATTGTGGTACGAAGGTCGAACTTTTGATCGCATGTAATAGGTTCGCCATCCCTCTCTATCCCATGTAACAGAGGTTTTAACGTCTTAATTGTTTGTTTCTACGGGGTGTTTAGGAAACAAAAGGTGTTTGGGATGTTTGTTTTGAATAATTGCATAATTTTTTAACCCATTTATCTAAGGCCGTGATTCTCCATTTCTGCCATGGTATCAACCAATTGTGTTATACTGGTGAGTGATTGCATATCATTTAAAAACACATAAACGTGTTCCTTTTAGACATATTAGGTTTATTAAAAATGACCACATCACTGTACTTGTAAATAAATTGATGTGGAAATTCAATTTAATTAGTAAAACACATTTTTTATATTTTTTGTATTCATTTTAATTGGGTTGATACTCGTATCTGTATACGAGTAGTTTTGTTTATTGCTGTACAACTAACTACCAACCGAATAAGAACTCCTTAATATGATTTTTCTCTCAAACGTACTTGACATTATGGATTTTTTTGTTTTATATAATTTGATTATTTTCAATTTAATTTATTTTTATATCTTGTCTTATTAGGTAAATTCACAAAGAGGATTCCGTAATTGATAATATTTTTGGTATAATGGATAAAGGAAAACGTATTAATAAATTAATTATATATCTATGATTGTCGAACTAAGCTCCTGCTGACAAGCTGCCCGTAGTAGCTAAGCTGGTTTGGATTCCGATTAATATTACACAATGATAAATAAATAAGAACAAAAATGCAGGAGCCGTTTGTACTATATTACCTGTAACGACTGTGACATCGGACGCGCGCTTGAATATCCAATTATGTGGTAGAATCTCTCAGTCGCGGTCAGTGACCAGATCTGAACGGACAGGTAATTTCAAACGTTTCTCTTTCGCATCTCCTTGCTCTCTCCACTTCCTTCAGCCTCACAGCGTAGATACCTCAAATTGGGGTTACTCCCACTGGCGCCTGACCAGTGGCGTGCATTACTATATGACCAAAGGTAGGCTGCTTGTAGTTTTTTTCATTGAATTTTAATTATGTATTTATTTATTTTAACCCCCCATTTGGCTTTTACGTAAATAGGTATATAAAAAAAATGTAAAGAACATTCTACATGACAAGTTATTTAGTCACAAATTAATATTTTAAAATAACTATTTTATTATCATCTCCGCTGATTGTTGTAGATAAATGAATAAATGAACGTATAAGTAAATTCCTTACCAAACTGTTGTATTTTTCTATTACCGTTTAATTTGGTTATTGGTTTGTTTTTCTTATGGTTTATGTAGTATTTCAGCGTTTATGGCCTGTACGCCACTGCTCCGAGCAAGCAAAACAATTAGTATATTTAATAGGTATTTAAAAAATATGTTAATATGCGTTTAATGCTTAGGAGAATGACGTAATGAAAGTTCATTATTCCATTGAACACAAATAGGTAGGTACTATTTTCAGTCGAACAATTGAATTATCAAATGCTCTTTCTACGTTATGACCATTTACCCTTCAAATTCATCATCAAACTGTTAGTCATATAATAAATTCGATATGTGGTTTTCACTATTGCTTGAATTCAAAATGTGAATTGATCCTAGTATCCCAGTGTGTGTACTTGAATTCCAATACGTTATTTTGAATAGAACACAATGCCAACCAATAAATATTACTGAAATAATTAAAATTCTTATTTTTTTTTTAAATTGAATGAAAATGAAATTTAATAATGTTGTTAATAAATTCTGCAAACATTTTTTATTATTATTATTTTGACAGCTGTTGCCGCGTACAAGGCCATTTTCAAACTGTGTTTAGGCAACATTGCGTCGATTTACTCCCTCCCAATTTTTATTTGAACAGTGTTTAAAATGATCTATTATCGGTAAAACCGATTAGTTAGAAAATAATTAAAAATTCTCAATTCTGCGAAGTACTTACATTTATAATGTGTTTTCCCCTATTAAATACCAATATTTTCTTAATTCATTTGCAATGAACACTATTGACTTATCTAAAGGAATTGTAATGTTTGGGTCATGTGGATATACTGAGTAGTGGGGAATAAAAACAATAGCTGAAGCAGCTGTCACAATAATAAAAAAACGAAAATACTTGCATAACCTAATAATAGCATTGTTTAATTTGATTTATATTAAATTATTATTTTTTTTTTAATTAATGGTGTTCTACGAATCAAACCCAAAACGCAAATAATAAATTTCTGGTACTTATATTCAACCAAAATAAAATGAAAAATATTTTTAAGAAACTTTAGAACGGAAACAAGTAAAAGTACATCAATTACACGAGTTTAATAATTATGTTCTTTAAAAGTTTCGATGATTATTATTTTCTTTCAAAGTGTATTTTAAATTTATTCAAAGTACTTTTATTTTCTGGAACGTTATTGTTTGTTAGTTCAACTTGAATAAATTGGTAAGGATAAAGCAGTGTTTCCCAGAGCGAACGATATCGCCCCTGTAGTGATGCTTGGTTATTCAGAGGGCGTTATTTTTTTACAAATACTCGTATACAATATATTCATGTGCATTGCATTCCCAAGAGATAAGGAATTCATTCTAAGATCAGGTGCAGAACCTACAGTACAGCTTTAAGGAAATAATATTTTACATTGCATAAAATTTTAAATATATTATTAACATTCACAATACTTACATTATTATTAAAATTTACAATGTATATTTAACATTTACTATAAAGACACATATCAATGGTACATCATATAATTATACTTATTACGGAGACATGTCACAGCATTTCCAAATAATACAGTTTAAGCATCTTCATTTTAACTAATTTCCGAAAAGCATTCGATAAGGTCAGACATGCTCTACTGTTTCAAAAACGAAATTATCAGGGTTCCTCGTTAATCTACTGAGATGGATTAGGTATATCATCTATTTTACACAGAAGTCAATATGTGCATGTTAATGGTTATGAATCCTCTCCCAAACAAGTCAGTTTCGGTGATCCACAAGGATCACACTTAGGACCGCTACTCGTTATTATATTCGTAAATGATCTCACGGGACGACTTTTTTGTAATTTTTGATTTAGAAAAATATGATCCCGTGTTTTTTGGACAAGACTACGAAATTTTGCCGAAATTTACGAGGAACCCTGAAACCTTTTCTATCAATACTTTTCGTAATAATACAAGTTTTTTTCCAAACCATCATCAATAATGGCTCGATTATATAATAAACACTGTAGACAAAAAACTCAGAACGCTCTGTTTCTGTTACATTAGTCGCTTTTTAAAAAAAAAGTTAGAATTAAAAATGAAGCTACCGGTGATTTGCATTTTCCGATTCATTGGCTGGCCGAATGATCTCATCATTCGAATTTAACCTTCATCATCCTTCCTATACCATACAAAGTTGAAGAAGATTTTCCGACTTTGGGTTTGATATTGAAAGGGTTGGGGCTACTGAAAAAAAAATATTAAAATTATGCGGCAAGCTCAAAATTTTTTGGAAACTTTGGTTTTAGTTAATTTTCTTTTATTTTAACGATAGAATAAGGTTGTTGAAAACAGTGCTGTCTCTGTTTACTTAAGATGAGTTTTGTTCAGAACATTTATTTTTAAGTTAGTTTATTTTAGTTGGAGAACGCTTCGCAAATTCCGGATTGAATTTTCGATGACCATGAGCGCGTATTTTTAGTTATGCAAATGTGAAGTTACACAGTACGTACGAATAGGTACTATTTATTCAGAGAAGTTTGGAAATTATTCAAAGTACAGTCACATCAGAAAGTAGTACTATAACAAAAACAAGAAATTATTACGCATTCTTGAGCCAAATGACAAAAAGCACTTTAAAATACTGATGTAAAAATGACACATTATCGCCATAAGCTCCACGTCCCAGCTGTAATGCTTGCTGTAAAAAAACAGGAATTGTATATTCACAAAAGAACCATCGTTCTTGTTTACTCGAAAAATATTTCTGCGCTTTCGTACAATTTAAAGCATTGTAAACATTTATTTTATTCCTTGCCGTGTTTTATTATCACGTTGATGACTGTTTACGTTACGGTAACACAACTAAAGGTGTGATGTTTAAAATTTCATCATTAAAGATGACAATAAAAGCATAACAGCATGGCCGTTATGCTTGACAGCTAATTACAATTTGTTCAAAAGCTGAAACGGGCGAGAATCGGCATTTAACAGAGCATGTTTACATGTCAAAATGAAGCTGATCTTTGATGGACATCAAAGCTGATTTAACGTAGTTTAAAATACCACAACCATAATAGTATGTAAGGGAGGTTAAGCCGTACAGTCAACATTCTTCTTCTGGTAGCCTATCCTATTGGCAGAGGCGTGCCATCCATATAGGCACATAAGCACTGCCTACCTTTTACCTTGCTCGCAGAAAAATTATTAAAAATATCAAGATGTTTAAAATTATTGCAGGAAATCAATGTTCACTTTAAAAAAAACCATATCGACATCCCATAGAGAACAAATTAATTAAAAATAGCATTCTTAATATAAGAAAGTTATTTATTAAAAAAAATGTATCTATAATAACTGCATAAAATCATCACCTTCCTACACATCTCACTCACAAAACACAACTAAATCTTACAATCATTTTCAAGTACCCAATATTAAAACTACTTTTTCCAAGAAACACGAATCCTACCTCACATATTCAACGTCTTTCTAATAGAAACCTCTCGACATATACCGCAAAACAACCTAAAATAGTTTTATAAAAACTTCAACACGTGGCTAATAAACAAAAAAAAAGGAATTGCATCACCAAATTACTTGCAAACTCTCCGTAATCTGATATTGTTTTTTTTTTTTTTAATATGCACTTTTAAATAATCCTTTTTTTAGTTTTAATTTTTTTTGCAGCTTCGCATATACACTTTTTAAATGGTGAATTTAAAATTTTATTTTATATTTGTTTTATGCATTTTCTATGTATTTTAAGATTTTTTTTTCTTAATTCTTTATTTGTATATCTACGTATTTATTTTTTATTGTTACCCATATCAGAACAGATATCGTCTAGTGAGACGGATAAAGGACATGTAAATGTTTAAAATTTTATGCCAATAAACGCCCGGGTTGCCGGAAATAAAATAAATTAATTAAAAAAAACATGCGCAGAGTACAAACCACGAAACGCAACGCTACGCGGTCTACATCGACCCCGCCACTATAACGTGTCAAAGGCAGGAACTAAGTATACAAAAGGACGTACACGTTATATTTATTTATTCACGCCGAGAAGCCTTTTACACGTTGACACATTTATCACATAGTTATACAAAGAAGTATAATAATATAAGACATAAAATAATAATTCGAATATAAAAGAATTAAGTAGATACAATATAAGTATGTAGTTATAGTGTAATAAATAACAGTTTTGCCTGTGGTTACATTATAACTGCTGGTTGTACAAAAGATTATAGCAAGTGGCTTTGTACATAATATTATATCATAAGTTTAAAGAAGTAAGAAGGTAGAGAATATGTAAGTAACTTGGTGGGTAATATTTATTTTATTTTATCGTTTATTAATTTTTTTTAATAGATGCATTCACACAAACAAGTAACAAAGGTTATAAACATTTTTTTTGTGAGTACATTTATATATCTTTTTTAATATTCAATTATATATATATATATATACATCTAAACGCATATACATAAACCTCCGTGTAACGTATTTAATGCAAAAAATTCCACATAGGCAAGGCCAGTACGTAGGTATACCTGGTAACAGTTAGTGAATAGTGATTATAATTAATAGGGGAATAGGTGTATAATTATTATAATTTTGTAAAATATGAACAGATGTAAAGCGTGTTTAGAATACAGCAAACCTTTATTACGTCCGTGCGAGTGTTTTATAGAAAAATAACATAATGGATACAATGATAAAAAGGTGCACTTGAAAAACTTAATAAATCTATTAATAACGGTCGAATAAACTGAGTTTTAGCCTAGATACGGTGTTGTAACGGTAAACATCAATTAAACTATACTCATTACCAAGTCTGTGCAATCTTTGAATGGGAGAGTTCTTGAAATATTCAAACGACTCTATTCTATACAGCGCCAGGAAATCCTCATCCTGGAACGCTGCCTCAGTCCAGCCACCGGCATCGACGCATACTGGGAACAGACATTGGCCCTTCACAATATAAATGCCTAGGCTATATTTTCATATATATTGTTACGTAACGGAACGCCATGATCCGGTTCGTTATTAAATTTTCATATTTATATTGAAATATTATTAAAGATTACTAATATATCCAACTATAGATGCAATACCCTCCACTAGCTCAATCACAGGGGGTATTACGTGTTGTCAGTTCGTTTATGTTCAATTTAAAAAACCACCGCTTCCAGGAGATATAAATATATATGTAGGTAAAATTTAGGAACCGAAAATTCAATAAAACAATCGTCTTTTGCTATAAAAATACATTTTAACGGGCCTGTATTTTAGCGATGACTCTCTCATGAAGCTCTATGAAAAGCTACAAGTCCTCAACACATTGAGGGTAAGAATGAAAGTTAACTGATTTTATAAAATTATGTAGTATCAGAAGTTAATAATACATTCGAACGATAAAAGGTATGATACCCAACTGGCGTCAGTTCTGCAGACTTCTGGTCAGGAAGATCAACCGTTCTCGACAAATGCCCAAAACTGAAGAAACCTTCCATTCGCTCGCCCGAGCCGAACCCGTCCCTCGGGCTCATCAACCCCGCCCCCACCGAGCATAACCATTCGTAAGGCACAAGACGCCAACAACAAGAAAAATAGTTCTTGCTTTTAAATAATACCGGGTTATTCGTTAAACTTTCTTGTGATGGTCCTGCTTCATAACAATATTACTTTTTTTATTATTTCATCTTATTCAGTTATTTACCTATTTTTTTATATAATCCTACGTGTGTATACTTTATATGGAATATGTGGGATTCCACTATCCCACATACCGGAATAATAACATATCATTTTTTAATGCATTTGAACATGCATGTATGTACAATGCGCGTCAAGGAACGACTCGTTTTTGATGCTGTCTAAAAAGCAGTGCTTTTCGACAATGCTGCCAAATGTAGCAATCAGTACCATCTCTATCTGGATCTAATTAATATAACAACTTTACTGCGGAAATAATTATAATAATTACGTTGGCTGTCTTTAAAAATATTGTATGTGTTGTGCGGAAAAAATATAGAAATTTATAAATCCAGTAATTGGCTTGTAATATGCATAAATTAAGCGGTTAGTTGGATATTTAATGTTGCTTATGTAATCCCAACCAACATCGGCTTCAGTCAGCAACTCAGTCATTCTTAGCGAAAACTTACACGAAGGGTGCTGTCTGGGTTTTTTTTTAAATATTAATTAATTTGCTGTTTTTCCTACTGCATACATTGATTACTAACTCTGTACACGCCTCTGCCTATTGGAAGATTGCTATTATCAAGTTTTTGATTCACTTGATCAAGCCATGTCTTCCTCGGGCATCCCCGATATATCAGTATAGTAATAATATAACTCTTGATGTAATATAACTCTATTTGACGGCCTCCATGGTTGAGTGGTAAGGCTCTCGACTACGAATCCGAAGGTCGCGGGTTCAAATCCCGGCGTGCGCAAGTAAATTTTATTGAATTAATTTGTGTTGTTTCATAATTAATTCATTAAAAATAATATATAATATATTTGCTCACGTTCCAGAGTGGAAGATACTTTCAGTATCGCCCCGGTGAAAGACCACTATTCAGAATTGAAACTTTGCTTGAAATGGCTTTTAGCCGTATTTGGTGACCAGATCTGAATAGCCAGGTATTTTTTCACCTTCCCCTTCCTCTTTTTCTTCCCTTCCGCAATACCTTCAGCCTCACAACATTCCCTAATTGGGGATGCCATAATCTCACTGGCTCCAGACGGTTGGGAGTAGTTGTGACTCTTGTGCGGTATTCATATAAAAAAAAATTAATAACCTCCAAACCACACACCGTCAAATCTTACACAAGTATCTTCTCTGCACCACATTGCAGGTGTTCTTTGCCAACAAAATGTGAACGCTTTCAGAATGTAGGCTTGCTTCCTAGGTTTAGTGAACTGGTCAATTAAGCGCACTCCGCGCCTCGCAAGCAGTAAGCAGTAAACGTTTCGGGTAAGAAAATGATAAACGGCTGCATATTCTCACTTAGTGCATTTGTGGAACTTAAGTTTGCCGGGAACAAATGACGGAGTGTTTACCCTCAGCTGTGCACAAGCGGGGGTGGACTGGCTCGGTGGCATGCATTTTCTGCCAGCCCCATTGAATCAGGATGTAAAAAATGTTGAAGGCGAAATAAATTCAAAGATTTTACTTAAATTTGACAAAAATTTTATGTTACATTTTAGTTTAATTTATAAAGACACAAAAAAATCATCAGCTACAGCTTTTGTAATAAGATTTAATTAATTCATGATATTTTATTTTGTTTATTTTTATTTATTCATTCATTAACGCCCCAAAGGGCTTTTACATATTTTAACATTAAAATGATTATGTGTACAGAACTTAAAAAAAAAAAAAATAACATGATGCATAGTTGGTATATAAGTGTAACATATTCATAATATATATGAAGGTATAATAATGTATAAGTGCATGCCACAGAGAAGTTACAAAGGGAAAGGTTTTTAATTTGTAGATACTACTTTTTTTTTTATAAAAATAGTAATAGCCTGATCTACATGATATATAATACACAAGTGCATAGTATTACACATATACGCATAAATTTGTTTTGAACCACTTCAATTTTAATAAAATAATCGACCGGTTTCGAAAGTACTCTACCTTCGTCAGGAATAAAAGTGTAAACATTGAACTTTTAATGTTTAATCTTAATATATTCCTAAAGGCTACTTCCGAAACCGGTCGATTATTATATTAAAATTTGAACAGGTTCAAAACAAATGTACGCGTTTATATTTGACTGCCCCTAAAAAGGGTTTTTGTTCCCAGTTGGGCAGTCAAAGCTTTCTAGTTTTTATTTTTTAATAATTTGTGAAATAAAATAAAATAAATAAATAAATATTATAATTATGGAAAGCCACAAAGTAAATGCTTTTATGGAATTTACATAATATGAAATTTGAGAAAGTGCAATATTGTCATGTTCACTTATTTCATTATCCAATCTTGACGTTCTTTTTTATAAAATTATAATATCAGGTATTATTCAGGAGTACGTCTTTCCAGGACAAACCAAAATTTCTTGTACATCTGTGTCTAAAGTATAGTGTGATCTTTCTCACTAAGTAACTATCAACTATATTATTAACAATTTTGAAAAGCATAGTCAAATCAATTAATACATTTCTTTTGGGTAGGCTCTCAAATTTTAAACAGTTTTGTTTTTTTTTCTTTGTATTTCTTGAGCATTAACTATGCAACGATACATCCGTGTCATTCACCAGCGTTTTTAAAATTAATTGTTTGTATAGCTCCTAGATATCTGGTGTATTTACTGTTACGGTGTTACTATTATATTTAAAGCTATCCTCATTGTAACCAACCTGTACTGCTGTTTTATGTATATATTTTTATAATTTTTATTTCTTAATCTATTTAATACTTACAGATGCTTTGATATTTCTGATATTTACGTAATAGTTATATTTTTGTAATATTAATGTTTTTATAATGTTGATATTTTTAAAAGTATTGATGTTTTTATAATATTGATATTTTTATAATATTGATACGTTTATAATATTGGTACTTTTATAATTTTGATATTTTTTATGATATTGACATTTTTATAATATTATTTAAATCGGTTGGACTCTAGTATCTCAATAAGAAATCTGTAATGCTTTTACCATTATTTTTTCTCTTTAATTTTTTTTTCAACTTATGTACAGCACAAGATGCATGCGCCTTAATATAATAATTTTGCCCTAGATTTGTATGATGATTGTAATTTATTGTTGTATTATATTATATTGTTGAAATAAACTCCTGCTGACAAGCTACTTGCATTGGCTTAGCGGGTATAAGTTCCCACTGTATATAATTAATATTATACAAAAAAAAATTGAATTATCTTTATATTTGTATAAATTAACGTAGTTTTAAGAACGCTAGTGAATGACACGGATATGTTGAAACCGGTAGCAAATAAATAAAATTAAGTAACAAATATACATTGTGAATAAAACTCTTCAAAACAAAATGTCGAAATAGTTCACATCTCTTTATGCTTAATTTTTATACTTTTTTCTAGAAATATTATATTACCATACTATGTTAATACTAGCTTTTTTCCCCTCTACCATATATTTGTATAATGGCGCCTAATATGAACTAAACTTATCAATTTGACTGCCGTAAAATGGGCTTTGTTCCCAGTTGGGCAGTCAAAGCTTTCTTACATTTTATTGTTAAATAATGTGTGTTTCAAATAAACATAATTAAGACTCTGCTGATAGCCTTTTATTAGATGGTGAACTCCCGATCGATATGACAAGATAGTTGATCAGTGCCGGGCTATTCAGATCTGGTCGTTAAACATATTTTGTTTCAGGGTGATGATCTCGGCCGAAGGCGATTTTTCCAGGGGTGGTGAAACCAGGCCCAAATATATACTTATTTTTTTCTTTATAAAAAACACTTATTTTCCCTTACCAACTTATCAACCTGGAACCATTCGGTTAAAGTGTACGCGGGGACCGTCGACTTGAATATTTCTCACGCGCCGGTTCACCTGGGATTGCGCCGAGCACTTGAATTTACCTAATACAGTATACGGTACAAAGACCATCTAAAATAAATAAAGAATAATTCTTGTTCGATGGCCAGTTCTCCCCTGGCCTAGATGGTCATTTAAACTCGGCAGCTGAGCTTCTGTGCATGTTTGCTCATTTAATATTACGAACATTGCTCACAGTTCTGACTGTGGTACACGTTTAGTAAGTTTTCATTATGATGACAAATGTAATCCTGTGTGTTAGTGGCTGAATGATGTTTCGTAGTTTATCTTGAACGTTGTTCATTCTATTGACTTATTGTGTTATGGAATATTTAAATGAAATTTTTTTTTAAAGGTGGTGTCAACACGTAGAAATAATCACCTTTTTTTATTGTACATTTACAAAAATTATTCCAATGACAAAGGTACATTATGTTATTAGTTTGTTTGCAATGTTCGTTATGTAGGTACTTATATACATATTTTTAGACAGTTGCCTGTTCGTATCGCTTTGGGGTCACCAAATATAAGAAACATTAGACTCCTATTAGTTTTATTACTTAATTAATATTCTTAGGTAGATACCGGAAGGTAGCTACACTACCAACGAATATTGCGTAAAAAAGGAAATTCACATAAAAACTTTATCTTTAATTTTTCAGTTTATAAATTCTTTAATTTTTCGGTGTAAACTTTTCCGTTTAATTTTGTACCCTGATGATGCCTGTATTAAGCGAAACCAGTCGGTCCTTATAAAATGAAATAAAATTTCGTGGTTATAAACAAAGTTATTGTTTTATTTTCATTAAACTTTTCTTAAGGCTCACCAGGATTAGTTGAGAATTTATATTTTAAAGGGGGTTATCTAGCTCAAATGCTATTTTAAACATACTTAAGAATATTAACTTATAAATTAAATATTACATAAAACGCTTTATAAACACGAGGGTCAGTAAAAGAGTAAGAATTATACTTAAACATAGCAACGACTAATTCACAAATAACGACGTCCTGCAATAAAAATGTACCAAAATGAATCATTTTAAAGAATGCATGTTTGAATGTACTTGGGCGCACCGATGGTGATTCAAACTGGTTAAAACTTGTCTTGAACACCCGCCCGCAGTCGCCTCTTATCCCGCAGTAGTCCTACGATACAGTACCCAACTACAGAAGCAAGAAAATCTTTTTTTTCTAATTTCCCTGTATGAAAAAAAAAATATATATATACAGGGAAACATATACACATATATCGATCTCAATTTTCCCTTTTTTTATCATAAAATTGAGCTTTTCTTTCATTCTAAATAAATATTCAATCATTTGTACAACTAACTAACCATCCCGCCGTTTCTCCTCAGGGGTAGGTAGAGAATACCGACCGCCAAACAACTCCGTCTTGGCACATTATGTGCCTACTCCTCGGTTCATTCAATTTTGTAAGTCTCAAACATCCTATTCTGTTATTCTGACTCTTAACTTCTGCTATTCATTCTCGTGTCATATATTCTCCTTAGACTTATTTCTACGCTTATGAATACATATATTTATATTTATCATATATTTATTAGACATAATTAAGAACATTGTTTACATGGTTATAGCAAACGTGTATTTAAGTACAATTTTTATTTTTTTATTAATAAATAATCCTTTTAGTTTCCTTTTTTCAAATTTAATACCTCCCTAATTGAGAAATTCTCGTGTTTAGGGAGGGAGTACTAATATTTGTTGTTCATATTTAATTTCTACAGTACTACCATGAACTTGAGGTTCTGGTGACTATACACTAATTTAAAATATAAAATAAAAGGAATTTTTTAGTAATATAACATGTACATGACCAATCGACTAAAGCGTCCCTTTCTTAATTATACTAATTACCCTTTACTTTTTTTCCGATTCTACACATTTTGAACACGATCATACATGGTTTTACCATTCTTAGATATTGTATGTTTCAATATAATATATAATTCTTCTATATGGTCCCTTCACCATAAAATTCACTCCGACTACATTGAAAAAGTTCAACATAAAGATATGTCAACTGTAAACTCGTATTACCTGTTTTTTCGGAGTATGTATTTTTTACAGAAACGTTTCACATAATATGTTTTTAAATTTTTCACAAAAACGGCGCTATACAAATCATCCAATTATTGCTATTATAATGTGGAGTGTAATGTAGGTTTAAAGGGGTGATACTGTGAATGGAGTGTTACATGTGACGTGACCACCTCACTGGGAGAACCTGTGCTGAGGTGTTCACGTCGATGTTTTAAATGTGGTACAAGTATTATGTGTATTGATTAGTTTTGTTTTAATGTTTTATTGCTATATAAATGTAAATCAGGTATAGAATTTTGAAGAGAAACACGTTATTGTGTTTTTTTTTTGGTTACAGTAGGCAAATTTTTTAAAAATAATCAACATGTAATTGTAGATACTTTCGAATAAGTTTAATAATATTATAATATAATAATAGTAGGTGTAATAATATAATATATATATTAATAGTAAGTATAATATGAGACGATGTATGAATATGAATGAAAAAAGTGTGTACTAAGAAAGAGTTGTGTGGCGGTCTATCCTCTCCGCCTACCCCTGTCGAGAAATGTCAAGATTGGTAGTTAGTTTCATTAAATATGGTTATTCTCCTAAAAAGGAAAACTGAACTTTCAATACATTCTTGTAAATAATTTTTTAAACTAAATAACGTCGTTTTCGATCCGTTGTTTCTCGAAATAAGAACGGCCGTCTGTGTTTATTTAAAAACATTCAAATTAGCAAGAAATAAATACCGCCAACTCTCAAAACGACGTCTACAAAAACTGGTCCAATCCGAGTTTATCTCAGCAATATTCTATGTTCCCTGTAATGAAAACTGTCGCCAAGCTACTCTTTTTCCTCATAGATCTAAGAACCAAAGGAATTCGCTTAAATATTTTTTAGATACTGAAATAATCTTACTCCAAATTTTCTCGTTAAAACGTATTTTTCACTTACACTTTTAATTGAGAGATTTCTTCTTTCATTCCCCAATTCATCAACAAAAAAATGTATTCCATTCCTACTGATAACGGTTATGCAAAAATACCTTTCCAATTGCCAATTAAGATTCAATTAATATTTCGCTTCTGAACGCATATGGATTGCATTTTAATCAATGGTTTTATTGCACACTGTTGGCAGGGATATTTAGGTATTAATGTAAGATTAACAATAATGTAATTATACGGCTGAACAAAAGTTCATCAAACGCTCATGTTGGCCGAGAATCGACGGTTAATGAAGACGATTATTTGATGTGGTAACATTATTTCGTTCCTTTCTCCATCCATTGAAACGATTGCCAAGAACATCCATGGGTGAAAGCCAGGAACATTGAAAAAAAAAACTGTATGAAAACTCTAATCGTTGAGTT
Organism: Halesus radiatus; assembly: GCA_022606495.2. Classification (NCBI taxonomy): domain Eukaryota; kingdom Metazoa; phylum Arthropoda; class Insecta; order Trichoptera; family Limnephilidae; genus Halesus; species Halesus radiatus. Next base: position 40,693 of record JAHDVE020005678.1, read on the forward strand.
CAGATTACTTAAAATAATGTGGCAAGAGTTCAAACTACACCTCTACTTCTAAGTGTGGAATAACGCCTTTGACCAAAACACTGTCGGTATTATAAAAAACAGCAAACATTCTAGGTAAATTAAAATTATTCTTACAATAATAATAATTAATAAATGTTTCATAATCTTTTTTTTATAAGTACAAAAATTATATTATATCCTGAATGAGATTGTCTGTGCTGAGAATTTAATTTATATTATGTTAAATTTAATTATTTGAATTTGAATTGTAATATGATGTGTTTAAAGTGCAGTTAGGTGGTTTCTGTGTCAGTCTGTATTTAGTGTTAATATGTTTTCTATTTCAAATCTCCCTATGTAAAGTATCCAGCTTTTTATTTGAGTTTAATGTTCTTATGATTTTTGAAGCAGAAGCTTTTTTTGTCCAAATTTTGTATTTGTGGCTGCTTGTTGGATGTGTTTTTAATTCTGAAATCTAGTATTTCTAATGTGTGTATTTGTTGTTGTTTTTTTATGAATATAATAGTATAATTGTTTTTTTATCATTGGACATCCACTCTCCATCGCAGATTCGTAATTTCCTTTGTATTTTAGCGCAATGAGACTGCAATGGATAAATTGCAGCATTATTTCCGTGACTAATGCGTCTTTGAATGCACTTAAAGTAATGAATGGACTGTATGCAGCGCTACAAGATTTAAAAGCCGGGAGTAAACGTCGGCCCGGATGTTCCGCCCTTACTGGAACCAGTACTAGAAGTGATAGCGCTTATTTATTAGCTCCGTTAATCCGCCGGGAGACAATTAAATACTTTTTATGGCTAAATAATTGAGAAGACGGTACGTGTATACAAACACAGTCCAGTGTTGGTATATTGAACTAAATGTAATATTACAATTCTCAATTAAAATATGAAATTGATGAATAAACTGAAAAAGACCTAGTTACGTTGGGTTTTTTTCAATCTCATACTTCCCTTTAAGAATTACTAACATTATAAGCAATTATTTTCCATATTTTATGGCTGCCATCTGTTGGTGTCATTGAAAAGTTCTACCCAATTGTTTGCATTATTATTGTATTGAGCTATGGGATAATTTAACTATGGTCAATATTCATAATGATTGTTGCAATTGATGAATCTTACTACATTAAAAGAAATACGAATATGTTCCGACTTATATTTTTCTTTATAAAATTGTTAATAAAATGTTGGACTCCACTGAACTTCTTTGGTTGATTGACTTTTCAGAAGGTACCTTACCATTGTAGCAATATCGGAACCAATGCAGAATCAGACTGCACAGTTTTAGTAAAAGGTATATCATCGATGCCAGGGGTATTAAAAGTGTATAAACTGAAATATCCTGCAAACAAAAATATCCTGCTGCATAAATTAAAAAATATATCTATTTGTTTAAAGAAAGAACAAGCACTGCAGCCCTAAGACAATCGCAGGTAAAGAATTTCAGAGTTTGCCAATCATATAATTTCTACCGATCGTATATTTAATAAAGACACTGGGGTTCAAATTATTCGCCTTAATAATAAAGGTAAAAAATTTGATAATTAAAGGTATTGGAAATTATAAAATCCCTAAACAATATTTCTATTATATTGAATAAGCAAGTAAATTTATCGTATAGTCCTCTATTAGATATTTTTCTGGTAAATCACTTTGCTCTTCCGAAAAAAACCCAACTTACCTCTTCCCCTTTGGTCTGCTCCCTATCCAACATTTAAATATTCATCTATATCTATTATTATTTTATATCGTAGTTTAGTTTTAATATATTCCTGACGAGGGAGAGGTACTTCCGAAACAGGTCGACATAATTATATTAAATTAAAGTGGTTCTAAACAAATTTTTACGTTTATATTATATACGTGTAAAATCTTTTAATTTCCCAGTTTGTAAAACCTCATATGTACATGTTTAAATACAATTATTATTATAAACAATATATCTGAGTAGGGGCTTCCGGTCAGATGCTCTACCGGATATTAGAAGGGTGCGGGTTCGAGTCCTGCCGGCGACATTTATCTTTGCTCGGAAGGTTTTTTCAATTTGGATGAGTGTTTTAGATTAATAATTATTGTTTATAAAAATAATAATTGTTACCCTTTGCGCTATGCACAAAAATCTTGTCTTAAGTTTTTAAGAACTTTAGTTTATCAATTAACAATACTATTAAGCTATTCAAATCCCTACATATTGACATTTTGAAATTTGCAAACCAGAGGTTCCTTTAAAAGTAAGATCATTGATCACCTCCAATAAATCTGTTTCAATTTTTTTTATGAAATTAAATTAGTTTATTTTTTGATAAAAATACTAAATTTTAATCTATTTCTTGTCATCTAAATATCCTAGATGAACAACCACTCCTTTAAATTGCCTTATCACAGGCATTTCACATCTAGTTAGATGGGTAATACTTCGGCTGGTAACAAAAAATTCAAAAATAAATATAACACTTTTAAAAATGATGTTAGTAAAATTGTTTGCCATTATTATTTTATCTTGTTTTTTATTACTATTACTAATATTCATTCTATATTTGATAATGTTATTTTTTTAACTAAAGTTTTTATAGGTATCACGTATGTAACGTAGTAAAACGTAAAAGCCCAAATGGGTATTGATAATTATTGCCTTGAAATGTGCCGCCCACGTTTAGTTGTCTATGTTCACTTACCGTACGAGATTTTTTTGATTTATTTTGTTTTATTTATTTTAGGTATTTGTACATATAAGTTTAAAAAATAACTAATTATAACTTATATAATATTGGGTATTTTACATGGAGCTAATGATTGCGCAATATAACGCACAATTTCAAAATATCGACATTCTTTACAATACCCGTTCAAAACATCGAACCGAAGTAATACGTACGACAACAAAGTGATGCACGAGTATAAAATGTATCCAGAGCATCTCCTGTCCCTACCTTATCTTCCTCTTCCTCTCCCCCATGCCTTCTTATTTTGATAAACATGTTGATATTTACATATTAAATATAGTGGTTTTGAACGAAGTAATTATAATTAATTTAATTAAGGATTATTATGTTTAAAACACCATTTTAATAAATAAATATTTACATATTTCAAAACCAATGGTTTCTTCATCAGGATACAATATAGACTGATTTTAATTTGAATACCTATACCTTGTATTCTGATGAAGAAATATATGGTTTTGAAGCATGTAGATATTTATTTTTTTAAATAGTGGCTTGAACAAAATAATATGGGTTATTCAATCTTTTTTTTTAAATTTAATACGGCTCAAACAAACGAAAGAAACGTTCTTGTTCCAAATCATTAGCTGTCAAATTTTAACCAAATTGTCAAAATTATCATTTAGGAAAGTAAAAATAAAAATTGAGTAGAAAAAGTTGGTTATCGTTGCAAATACATAAAAGTATGTCAAGTAAACATGTTTTATTTTATAAATTAATTAAAAATTACTTTAAACACCACTTTTTTTAATATATACATACCAACATGTTTCGAAAGCGAAGCTTTCCTAATCAGAACATACAGAATATTAAAAAATAATATTTCCAATTATAGACAAATGATAAACATAGAACACAGTAATGTAAGTATAGACAAATTATAAACATAAAAAAGTGGTAATCAAAAATATTAATAAAACACTGTTATAAAACATTCAATAGCAAATTTATATTACAATTTAAAAAATTAATTATTTTTGATTATTTATTATATTTTATTATGAATTATATTTAATCGACTATTAACACCTTTTCTAACTTCTAAAATTTCAAATTTGTCTTATTGTAAAAAATTTGTCAAAATTTTAAAAACTTATTTATGTAAAGCGATTTTTTTACAGTAAGCATATAAATAAAACATGATAACATTATTTAATTCTCAGAGGGAATCATACAGTGTAATAAACAAACATAATATAGCTGTTCCTCACCATAAAGAAACAAGGTTCTTGTGTTTGGTGAGGGATTTTCTTTTAAATAATTAGATCATAACTTAAAACATTGTTGTATAATAGCAGGAAAATATGAATTAGGCGTGTAACTTTTGTAACTTATCAATGGTAATAGTATTAAAGAAAAGAAAAGAAAAGAAACTATTATATTTTTTTCAAAAATGTGGTTAGCAAATTCAGAATACTTATTTTTTACTTTATTTCAGTCACCTCACTTTCGTCATAGTTTCGGGGTGTTTAAAATAGCATGGTAAACCGAAGGGGTTGTTTACTTTGTAGTTTGGCCATGTTATTTTGTGTTTGTTCTATATAAATTCTCTGCTGGCTTAAACCTCCAACAGCTCATTTCTAGAATACGAACCATAATAGTGGGGAAGCTACCTAACAGCATACAATTTGGTGCGAGTACGTGGAAGCAAAGTCGCTATGCGCCTGCCGATGCAACTTGCGGTATGACTATGATATAAGCGAGTGTTTGAATGTGTTCTACACTTCATTAGTCAAGTGGAGAATAATTCACCTATTTGGTCCCCTTTGTATAAAGTATACTGTAACAATATAGAACGGGTTCAACACAAATTTCTTCGGAATATAAGTTTTCAACTCAAAATACCAATTGAAAATATTAATTGCATAAGTTTGATGAATCGATTGCATCTGATTACGCTGTCTGACAAAAGAACTATGTTATTTCAGACCTAGTTGTATTATATAGAATCATTAACAACATAATTAACAGCCCTGTCATCCTCGCCACTATTAAATTAAATGAACTGACGAGGATTACAAGAAACATTGTAACATTTTTCTACACAACCAACTCCGACGGCCTCCATGGTCGAGGGGTAAGGCTCTCGACTACGAATCCGAAGGTCGCGGGTTCAAATCCCGGCGTGCACAAGTAAATTTTATTTAATTAATTTGTGTTGTTTCACAATTAATTAATTAAAAAATAATATATAGTATATTTGCGCACGTTCCAGAGCGGAAGATACTCTCAGTATCGCCCTGGTGAAAGACCACCATTCAGAATTGAAACGTTGCTTGAAATGGCTTTTAGCCGTGTTTGGTGACCAGATCTGAATAGCCAGGTATTTCCCAACCTCCCTCTTCCCCTTCTCCTTCTCCTTCCCCTCCCCAATACCTTTAGCCTCACAACATTCCCCAATTGGGAATGCCATAGTCTCACTGGCTCCAGACGGTTGGGAGCAGTTGGGACTCTTGTGCGGTATTCATGTAAAAAAAAAAAAAACTATCAGTCTCATCCATTAGCCGAAATGCGATGTATGATCTAAGCAACAATTTTGGAGGTATTGTCGATATATTTTCTGACTCTATTTATATATTAAAGCGTCATCTATACCAGCACTTTCATCAATCCTACAATTAAGTATTGTAGCTTGGATAATGTAGCGTTAATGATTAATAATAATGATAATGTTTTTTTATATAACAAATACTGATGATACCCGCACTGGGATTTCCCGCGTTGAGGATTTCATTTACATAATAAGTAATTAAATTATATTAAATTGATTTGTGTTATAATATTCTTTTAATTTTCTATTTTATGTCGCTGTTAAACGATTAAAAAAAACTATTCGTTGCTTTAAGGTTTAAAATCTCTATGTACTTATAATTTATGAAAGTTCCTTACATTATGTTCTAAAATCCATGTAAAGGCGCAGATTGACGAATAATCAAATAAATGTATTAAATGATAATAAACTAAATAATTTTTAAAAAACACAAAATTTTTACTACCGTTTAATAAATAAATGTCTACATGTTTCGAAACCAATGCTAAAAAATAAATAAAAAATAAAATAAACCCCGAAATACTTCTAATTATCCGCTTGTTACAAAATTATCAGCTTTTCATTCCATGCTTAGTAGACTAGTAATATTCCCTTATCTAAAAACAATTTTAAGGAAGAATTAAATATCGTCAAACAAAATGTAATTATCAACGATGTGATACAAAATTTATTATAGTTTTTTTTTCTGGATTTCGTATGAATTTCTATTCTTATATGGTATACAAATATAATGTTTTAATAAATTAATTTTATTTTATGTAATTATTTTTATCATTAATGCCCAATTATTTTCTTTTCTCATTACTCATCGTTATTTTTGTCATTATATAATTTTTTATGCTTATTTGCCATTATTTTTCATTATACATTATATGCTGATGAGGTAACGATCGGTTTCGAAACATGTGTATATTCATTTATTGAATAATGGTTAAAACGAAATAATATTTATTACTCAATTTAAAATTATGATACAAGGTGAATTCGCGTTCACTAAAGAATTGATAGTAAATTACTTTGTTCTAACCATTATTTTATAACAATAGTTGTTAAAAGAAAATAATTTATTACAATTTTATTAAAACGGTGTGACAGAGTTGTTTTACCATTATAGAATAAATAAACTCATTGTTTTCAATACTCATCTCATCTCCATCCATTTGTCTTCTTCGTGTTGGGCACCCATTGCCTCAACAAAGCGCCCCCAGGCGTCCTGCGCTGCTTTAGCGTTCTTCATCCATAGTAATCACAGCCTCTTGTCACACAGTGTTTGTCAATTTTCGCAATTTTTGGAATTAAGAGATGTCTAATATCTCAAAAGTTGTGTCTTGCAACGAAAATAAGAAGTATAATAATGATATGAATTAATATTAATATAAATTTATTTTCATATCAATATTAACAATAAAAATAATTTTATTTCTAATATAAATTTATTTTTCAATGTTTTATGATAGTATTTATTAATATTTTTTGATTAATTATTACCTAATTTAATCATTTTATGTATATATTTATAATTTGTCTATTGTTACATTATTGTGTTCTATTTTTATCATTTGTCTATATTTGACATTAGTGTTTTTTTTAGTATTCTTTATATTCCCGATGAGGAAAGTTTCGCTTACGAAACATGTTGATATGTACATATTAATAAAGTGGTGATTACAAAGTAATTTTTAATTAATTTAAAATAAGAGCTGGTCTAAAAACGGTTTTTGTTAATTATCCTAAAAATCAAGGAAAAGCTTTTATTTTTATATCATCATTTACAGTTCAAAAAATTACGATAAATGACATACCCCATCGCACAGTCTCTGGAGTAATTTCTCCCACTTTGCCTGGGGTGGCCCACTCGAGGTCTTCCCTTTAAAATTATTCTCAATGCTTTCAACGGAAGTCTGTCCTCTGACATTTTTAGTGACTAAGCCACCGTAATTATGAATTTTCTATGTAGAGTAGCAGGGGTTCAATGTTAAGCCCATCTCGGATCGTCAAGCTTCTTATGCGATCTCATTTTCAGTACGAATATCCATCACTTATCGATAAAGAAGAGGAGCTCTTTAATGGTATTTTTTTAAAGCTAGGTTTGAAAAAAACATGGTTTTATTGCAATAGTTGATTAATTGAAAAGGGTAATATTGACAACTTAAAAAAAAAATAAATAGACAAATTAGCAAAAAATAAAAAGCCAACGGTCACGACTGGGATTCGAACCCAGATCCTTTAGTCTCAATTTGAGCTATCGAGACCTCGTTATATTCAGTATTTTTTTATCAATCTCATTCTTCCCTTCGAGAATTACTAACATTATCGTAAATTATTTTCCATATTTTATGGCTGCCATCTTTTGGTGTGATTGCAAATTTCTACCAATTTTTTGCAACCTGGATGGTGTTTTGGCTATACCTATCTATTTTTCTCCAATGATGTTTTTACTTATTTTTTATTTATTCAAAAAAGGAATTTTACCGTCATTTATAAAAAAATAAAACAAAAGTTACAATATATTTCAGAAGTGGTATGTTACAATTAAATAATAATATTTTTGTAAGATATATCCCCATAATTAAGCTGAGCTTGTGTGTGTGGGGGGAGTGTTATTATTTTTGTTATTTGTTTATTTATATGTTATATTATTCAGTATATAATTTTTGAAGGTGAAATTTAAAATCTTTTAATTTGTTATTTATGTTTCTTATTTGTTCTGGTAATGAATTAAAAAAATTTACTCCAAGATATTTATAATTGAATTGCCCTAATGCTTTTTTTACGTTTTGGAATTGGAAGGAAATAATGTTTGTCTAAGACATCTATTATTTTTAAATGGCGCAGTTTTGTTTAGAACATCATCTTTGTAAATTTGTAAAATTGCATGGCAGAAACATAATTATTTTAGTTTTACGAGTTTGCTTTTTTTAAATAGAAGATCTGACAAGTATGTGTATGGTTTGTTTAAAATTGTTGTTTTAATATTATTTTTATGTTATATAAAATAGTTGGGTGTGATTTTTATAAGTTTCATGTTTATAATACGTACAAAATTTTACAGAAATGTGTATCGCAAAGACTTGGAACATATGTGTGTGTTTTTGTGTTAATTATATTTTTCTAGCTTAAATATAGGAAATTTATTTTTTGATAAGCATTATTATAATCTCCGTCATTTACGTTCATTTATGTCAAGTATATTATAAGTCGTATTTATTAAATATGTTCTTTCCTTAAATATTTTCTTTCCTTAAATATTTTCACGACATTAAGGAAAGCTCCATTAACTTGGCCCATAAAGACGTTTCCACTTCAACCACATTGAAAAATAGCAAACACCGACGCGTCCACTACGAGTGAAAATATCAAATAAACTGATCGCGTCGCTAAAGTTCCACACTGCAACGCACCATTCGTCGCTTGTTATTTATCAGGTAGGACGCTTCCAAGAGATTCCAAACATTTGAAATTTTCGCGCCAAGTCGCACCGCGTCGTCGTCGTATCGACGTTGCCTACGTAAGACGGAGCGTTAGCAAAAAAATTTGAACCCGGATAAAATTTAAAGATTTTTATAAGTATTTTCTTTATGCTTTTCATTGGAAAATTGACTTACTTTTCTTTGGAACTCGTGACCACGCGGCGAATAAAAAGTTTCAGGTTTCAAGAAAATAAAGAAATATCTCTAAATTATTCAGTTAAATCATTTTTCATGCGGTTCGTGGTCAATTCCTCGAAATATTTTATTAGGGTTATCAAAAACAATACAAATGACCGCAAAATAACTCGGTCTTGGCACACACTACTTGCTTCATTCACATTTATACATGATCTTCTGTTATGCTCGTTATTCACAGTTTTAACATGTTTTGATATAGTAACTACAGTATCATGCTATGGGCAGTGTTTTCTAATATTGGGTCCTGTGCGTGCAAAATAATATCTTCTCAAGATAAAATTTTATAATATAACGTGTTAATCTGTAGTGACCTGCCAGATAAATATGTTTCTATATCTGTTTGTACATAATAAGATAAACCCTACCAATTACTATTTATACAGCGCAAAAACTTATCAAATTATCAAATTATTATTTTTTTTATTATTATGGTCAGACTCAAGCATTTGGTTCACTTGATCATACCACATCCAAGAAGACTTCTTCTACCAGTCACATTCACGTTATATTTTATCCTTACATATCTTTCTTTGTTCATCCACTCTACATGCCCAAACAATCTAAGCATCCCTTTCTTAATCTTGGTCATTACACTTACATCGGCCTTGCATTATTTGAGAATTTGAACATTTTTCACACTGTCGCACATAGTTTTACACACATACGCCTCAGGGATCTCAATTATACTGCATTAAGTCAACTTTCATCCTTCCTCTTGCAGTTCCATTCCTCACTGCTCGCCTCAAAGTAAATTTAAAGCATTTAAAACATACAGATCGCATAAAATATATGCATAAAGATGTTACTGACATTTCACTAGCTCTCATGTTTCGTACCAAACACTACTTTTACATTCGATAAACTAATCACAGATGGCGGTAAATGCAATACTTATTATGTGGAGATTTAGTTAAAGAAACTGTGAGAGACCTTATTTTTTTTAACTTTTTTATGTTTTTTCTAATAACATATTAGAAAAAATTTCGCATTTTTGATAACCCGAAGTTTTACGGAAAATTCGACATTTTTCAGGTAAATAAACTCGAAATTTCGTATTTTTCACGTTATATTCTGGTAATTTAAGATAAGAAAGTAATATTGTTTGTTCTAAATATTTCTTTGTTTATGGTTTTGACAAGCTTGAATAGCTATAAAATGGAAAGCCGGTAACTTCATGTCAAAAACGCCGCGTACGAAACTGTCATTCTTTTATGGATTTAAAAAAAAAATTGTACTAAATACAATACGAAAACTTTAAAAAAATACGTAGATATATAAAAATAAGTCATGAAAATTAAAAAAAATACTTATATATATGTGGAGGTATATATGCACCACTTCTCTTGCAAAATACCAAAAAGCGAACATAACACCACCACCAACAAAATAACACAGTTTTACTGAAAAATATCGAAATTTTCCAAACAATAACGCGAATTTCTCCAAAAATAACGCTTATTTCACAAAAAAAATCACCACTTTTCCTAAAAAATTACATATTTATACTTATATACTTTCATAATATGTTGTGCTCCTGACACACGCATATAACTTATTTTATAAAAGGGAATAAATTTGATTTATATTCGAAAATATACATACCAAATATTTCACTGGAAGAATTATAGAACCAAAGAAACTACAAAATAATATTTTTCAAAATGGTTTGCTTTGAGCTCATGTGTAATTTTGTATGCACAGTTTCCCGTGTGCGGGAGGGGATTCAAGTCACTTTGCAGAATATCAAATTCGGAATGCAGGCGTGTTTTCGAATTCGGCATACTGCATGAGTGGCCAATGAAAAATGGCCTTCACGATCTCGCAGTGGCGGGATAAATATTTGCGGTTGTGGTTCCGCCAATACGGTACCACAAAGGACGTGGTACATGCGAAGTTGTGCCCGCTACTCTACTACGCTGCTGTCGATGTTGGTGTACCGCAGAATGTATATTTTATAATAATTAACTTAGCAAAACAGTATTTTACAGTGGAGGTAAATGCGGATATTATGATCTTAGAAGACAATTTTTTTATTCTTCTAAATAGAACAATATTTTTTACGGTTTTCCACGCGACCGATCAACATCGTGTAAAAGTCTTGCAAAATTATTCAATCGAATCAATTAAATCACAAAAAAAAGAAAATACCGCTATGACACACTAAGTAACTATTTTTCTATTTCTCTCTATATTATATTTTCCAATTTAGATACCGTATAATGACCAACTTAAAGGCCAGCAATTGAAAAGAAACACTTGTTATCTACATGGATGATTTATATATAAATTCTATACTACGTAGTTTTGAAAATATCTTTCCAGTGAAGGAAGTTTTAAATCTGTAATCTTTTAAGTACTGTGCGTACCGGAACATTGGGTAAAACGTTTAAAAGGCGTTCACTGCATTTCAAACTGCACATCTTTTAGACATTTCAGTATGTATTTCAGAGAGAAGTAAAAAAAAATTAGATAAGAATTTTATTATCCGTAAACAGACATTTTTCTAACTGGCCGTAAAAATGTATTGATAAATCGTTACTAGTATTGCTTGAATTACAAATTTAGAAAGTGACATGCGTAATTTTGAGGCCTGAATCCTAATATTTCCATAGGTATCTGATTCAGTTGATTAAGCTATTAATCATAAGATATTGTAAACATACAACGAAAATGGGAAAGTTCTTGTTTTTGGCAGATTTAGATTGAGGATTTTTGCTTGGATGTAGTCTTTTTGTTTGACAAGTTGTTTTATTTTTCAATTAAAGTATATTTTATTTCATATGCATAAAAAATATTCGGTATTTGCCGAATATAAATTTAAAATAAGCTCTCACGTATGTAAGTTTCTCTCTCAATGGAAGTTTGCATATTTTTCTGGATAGCATTTGAAGTGGCATGTTCGATATTTTTGCGAATGATAGCTTGAATCTTTGATTTAATCAGAAATTTTTCCATTTTGTAACTAGGTCCTGAAGGTCGGCGCCATTTTCTAACGGTTTGAGCACAATCCCAGATAGACGATGTTTCTGAATTCAAAACCCTGTTGGGCGAAATATCTCTGTTCTTTTTCGTTTTCTAATACATACACGTATATAATTTGTCGATATTTGTAAAATCTAGTTTTAAAATACATCCCGTAAAAAAAATAATACTCACTATATAACAAGCCATCTATGAGCGCAATCATGATCACTTCGAGCTGTGTGCTCTCATTAAAAAATGGCAGCCAATATATGCGATAAAATTGAAAAATAATATTAATATTTCTCAGGGGAAGTATGAGATTTATATAAATGAAGTAATTCGACAAGGTCTCGTTAGCTTAATTGGTAGAGATGCAAGTCCCAGATAGTTTAGAGGTTCTGAGTTCAAATCTCAGTCGCGACGATTGTCTTCTTCTGTTTCATATATTCATCGAGAGTTATTGATGTTATTTTCAATAATTAATATTACGATGGAGTGTAAAGCCTCAATAAGTTAATTCTAATTTTATTAGTTACCTTCAACATCAACCTTCGTCTTTTCCACTACTTTCTTTTTATTCATCCGCTTTCTTCAACCTCACGACATTCCTCCAGGGGATGTCATAGTTTCAATGATTCCGACCAGTGGAATTATTTTGGGGTACGACAATAAAAAGAATTGCTCAGTCAGTGGAACACGCGCTGGAAGAGTCGGAGGTTCTGAATTAAATATGATTTCCTTCGTCTTAGTAAAGTTGACTGACATATGTATTTCATTCAAAATCCTTATTAACGGACCCTCTACACTGGAAATTTACCTCATGTCAAAATATTACAAGCCCTGAGATTTAATCGCATAAATCGCAAAAATATCTCTCACGAGAATTTAGTCACTAGCGTGGATGACCAATTAAATCTTCCTCTGTCTACATAGACTATTTCCACAGCATCCCCAGATATAACGTAGGCCATGAAGGAAACCTTAAGAGTCTATTCACATCTACCAGCACCGCGCAGAGCAGAACAGGCACAGCACAGACGCGAGTATTCACATTACGCCGTGCAGTAAAACAAAGACTCGGGTACGGCTGTCAACTGAACTGTCAACTGAGCGTTAGCGTTCGCCACAACATGTTTGAGAATTTTATAATCCAATTCCCATACTTGTTTGACGGCCTCCATGGTCGAGGGGAAAGGTCCTACTCTCAGTATCGCCCTGGTAAAAGACCACCATTCAGAATTGAAACGTTGCTTGAAATGACTTTTAGCCGTGTTTGGTGACCAGATTCCTCCTCAATATCTTCAGCCTCACAACATTCCCCAATTGGGTATGCCATAGTCTTACTGGCTCCAGACGGTTAAGACTCTTGTGCGGTATTCGTATTAAAAAAATTATTATTAATTTATAACCTAATTTCCCTGACCAATTCAATCTATTTATCGTTATCCAGCTCCTCGGTTTTAGTGATATCTACATCTAATGACGCCAACTGACGAAGATGGCAGCGCTAACGGTATGTGTTCATACTAACTGCGCAGGCGCAGACGTCACAAGCAGCCACCATAGTCTAGCTATCAATCTCGGCTGATGCTAGCCCGTACATGTGCGGATCCGTTACGCTTACGCACGCTGTAATATGAATGTGTTCATAGATAATGTAGGCAACTAATGTTGGGGTCTGCACTGCACGGTGCTGCTAGATGCGAATAGACCTTAAGACATCCTATGGGGAATTGACATTATTCATCATTCATATTTTAAGCATTAATTTGGATAATTAGAGAAAATCATTAAGTTATAATTCTGTAGGATGATTCTGATAAAGTTTTTAAGTTTACCTCAATTTCGGAACGATCCTTGAAACTTTTCTTCTGATAATTAAAGTTTAGAGGCCGGCATAAGCTTCTATATCAGAATGGGGAGACCTTCTATGGAGCTTACGCCTCCTCCTTTCTTTAAAGGTGTTTATAATTATGTAGTTTCCTACACACAACAATTCTTTTTAACCTTCACGTTGCCAAGAAGGGTAGACAACATCCCTTACTCTCCGACATCTATTGTTTTAATTTTAAATAGAGACTTTATTGTTTTGATATTTTTGTCTTCCTGCAAAACCTAGAAACACATAATCTACCATTAAAAAAATATCTAAGTACAACATTTTAACAGAAAAAGAATGTATAGGTATCATTCCTTGTCACAAATACATTTCTTACGCGCTGTAACCATACCCGCAGCTATACGTTTCGGTCATTCTACAACCATAGTGGTGTGTGATGCACGCCATGTCACTCGCTCGTGCTATTACCAAAGCTGCGTGAGGGGGTATGGTAATCGGCTGCCGGACCGCTAGTGGGTAGGAAATATTCGTACAAGTCAATAGATCCCCGGCAACCGGCCGAAGGCTGCGTTGATGAATGTAAAGGTTTTTTTATAAAATTCACTATATTATGATAGAATAATATTTTTAACGGTGACCGGCTACAACGCATTAAGAGGAACGGCTACGTGGCCTGTTTCATACAAAACTTAATTTTGGATTTGAGGTCAAAATACTCACCTAAACCTAATGATTTTTTTTTATTTAAAAGGGATTGATTTTTTGCGATTTTTGAGGCATTTTTAACAATTATTTGGGGGCTAACCGTAATTTAAAAAAAGTTTTACACCTTCTGCTTTGATAATACAATGAAATATAAAATAAATAATTAAAATAAGCATTATGGTGGACTTTAAATTAAATTAAAAATGACCAATTTGGTTGGAACACAAATTTGCCGTATATAATTTAAAATTTCGACCCGAAAAAAGTTTTTTTTTTATGTTTTGTTATTTATTTACGTAATCGTATTTACCTAGAAAATAGGAAAATTAAAAAAAAAGTACAATAAACCCGCAAATAATTTTCTAAGTTGCCTCCAAATTTAAGAAAATTGATTTTTTCATTGCACATGCTTCATAATTTAAGACAAAAATAAATAAAATACTTTTCATTCGTACTAGATATTTACTTAATATTTTATTAAAAAAATATATTATTCAGTTTGGATAAGTATTTTGGCCTCAAATCAAAAATTAAATTATGTATGAAACAGGCAGCGCAGCCGTTCCCCTTAAATGGTTAAGATAAAAGAAGTATTTGCAATAAATTAATGCATGCGAGAAAAAATTGGATTATAACGATAAAATGCGTGGGGTACCTGAGTCACCCCTCGTGGCAACGCAAGTTCTGTTTTGTATCTCGGCAAGCCGAGGGTTAATATGAATACTGCATAATGTGAAGCGCACACCTAATACTAAGTTCGGTGATCGTGCTTTCGAAGTATCAGGACCTAAAGCCTGGAATGAACTGCCGCTGACTTAAGAATTATCAAAGACTCGACAGAATCCAGAACTAAACCTAAAACTGATCTTTTCAGACAATCATATACATAAATTGAAGAAATGCACCCTTAAATTGCTTCGCTAGACTAGCCGGTTAGTGCTTACCTAAAGTCATAAAATCAAATAGAAAAGGTTTAAAAATTCACGCATCGGTGCGCAAATGCGTCCACAGCCCGCAACACTGTAAATAATTAAAAGTGTAAAAATAAATATAAAATGTTAATAATTTCTTCAAATGATTGATAACTTTGTGGCATCATTATTAATTATATAATTGAAAATACACTTTGTATATACCACTTTACTTAAAATATATAAATATTTCTACATGTTTCGATAGCAATGCTATCATCTTCAGGAATAAATGAATACATTAGTATTAAATGATACATCAGTAATAATACATTAATATTAAATAATACATCAGTATTCATTTATTCCTGAAGATGATAGCATTGCTATCGAAACATGTAGAAATATTTATATATTTTAATAAAGTGGTATATACAAAGTGTATTTTCAATTATATAATTAAAATGTTAATATCTCTTAAAAGCTTCTTACGCTTTTTAATGTCAATTTTTGAATATTTTCCAGTCCTGAAAATTATAAATATTTCAATAAATACCAACTGTTTTTATGCTCCAATCTTCTAATAAATGTAACATCAATAGAAAAGGAGGACGAAATAGCAACTGTAAAACTATCATCTCTATACTTAAATTTTCTAATAAAACTGTGTTCATCTGAAGCGACCTGCCAGGTAAGTATCTTTTTCTGTATCTGTCTGTACATAATTAGATAAAGAATAGGAAGTAATATTTGTACAGCGCCCTTGAAGTTATTTTTCACAAATACGGCGCTATACAAA
This sequence comes from Halesus radiatus, assembly GCA_022606495.2. Classification (NCBI taxonomy): domain Eukaryota; kingdom Metazoa; phylum Arthropoda; class Insecta; order Trichoptera; family Limnephilidae; genus Halesus; species Halesus radiatus. Next base: position 56,879 of record JAHDVE020005678.1, read on the forward strand.
CCATCCAATTATTACTATTATTATTATAGACCCATTTTCTACTTATGGCTCATAAACTATTGAACGGTGTATTAGCAATACCTGACATCCTGGCTGAAATAGGATTTTATATCCCTGATAATTTAACGCGAGGCCGCCAACACAGGCTTCTGTTTCTTCCCAGGTGCAGAACTAACTTACCAATGGTGATGCCTCTGGAAAGACTTACTAGGTTAATTAACTGCCTCGCATGAAATGTGGATATTTCTCACAAGACCTACAATAATTTTAAGGACGAACTTATTATATTATAACATTATATTCCTACTTATAACGCTTTTGTTCCTATTTTTATTTTACCTGTGTTATATAATTGTCCTAATATTATTATATTTTTTATAATTTTGTATCGCTTTTGCATTGTATTGGTATTTATAAAATGTAAATAACTGTTTTTGCAAAATAAATAAATAAGTCATTGGGAATGTGACATCGCCAATTTATTACAGTCTATTATGAACCTAACGGCAATGAGATGGAAAAGATGAAGGTTCAGATCTTATAACTAAAAGCGGCAAAGGCCATATCAAGCAACGTTCCGAATCTGAATTGTGGTCTTTCACCCGGGCGATACTGAAAGTGTCTATATACAGGGTGCAACAGCACGTACCCGACAGGCTACCAGCGATTTCTAAGCATATTTGGAATAAAACAAATAGACGTCATTTTGCTGTCCGATTAGATTTTTTAATTCCATCACACGTCGCCACTATAATCTAGCGACACTTTTTTGTTTCTTTTTTTTTGTCACCGGACAACAAAACGGCATGTACATTTTTTTCTCCAAATACGCTAAGAATCGCTGGATAAAATTTTTGGGTACGTGCTGTCACATACTGTAATTTATATTATTTTTATTTTAAGTGAAATAACACATGGATAACATTATTTTATGTTATTGCGCACACCGGCATTCGAATTGTTTTTTTTTTTTAATTTTTAATATAAATTGTCTGCTGAAGGAATGTTTCTTAATCTTATAGAATATTTCCTTTCACGGCGCCACTGTCGGATGAATATCCAATATCTTCCATCCATCGGAGTGCTGTTTACCCGCATTAAATGCTATTGCCGATGTATTACACTGGCTTTCGTTCCCAGCTTTACTGGTGCTATAATATATTCCTGATTATATCGCATCCTTCAACGCTTGATAAAAAAAAATTAAAAAAAACTATATTTTTGTGGAAAGATTTTTATCTGTCCAGTTTTGGATTCACCACTCGCACAATTGCAGCTTAAACTCATCGTTCATCAGTTACCCGTGTGTGAGATAGAGTCGGCGAAAATATATTCCTACGTAAGGTTTGTAGTAGCTTCTTTTTAAAATGGCACTAGCTGATGTGTGCGCAGAGATTTTTTTTTGTTTTGTAAAATTCGGAAGTAGTGAATCCTTGCTTGTCGTTTGGGTGCCGTAATTGATTTGACTGCGAAAGTAATGCCTTGTGACGACTGTTAAATAATAAAACAAAGAAACATGTATTTGAAAATTTTATTTCATTGCAAACATTTTTTTATATGTATCTAAATAATAGGTATTATTAATATGTTCTTAAGTAGGTACCTATCTGAGTTTTTATTTATTTATTTTGAAAATATTCTACCCAAACAAAACTTCTTTTGAATATGTAATCTGTATCTAACCAGAGTGGTATATCTATGGGCTAACCTCAATACAAAATGGTGGGTTTAATGTTTTTCACACTAATTTTAAACCGTTAAAGCTACAGTTTTACACGTTGGATCTTTAAACCTTCCGGGCACTAATAAGAATAAACTGTGCAATTTTCAGCAAGACCAGTGGAGTAATTTTCGAGAAAATCGACACACAGACAAATTAATAAACATTCATTTATGTATATAGAGAGTTGATACGTTTATTTTTCTACCTTATTTTCTGTTTTATATTTCAGCGAAATTTGTTAATATTGTATTTTTTATTGAGGATTCTAAGTTTCAATCATTTATTCCAATTAAAACTAATATTACTGTTGTATGTTTTCCCACACTTGTACTGGGATGAATTTGACCACGTTTGATTGAAGGGTACGAAATATTCCATTACAAAATTAAACAAGAAAATCATTCTTCAGTGTTTTGTTAGGCAATTTGACTTACTTTGACATTAAACGCGAACGTGTTTATATTATCTGCAAATATTATCCCTAACTAATTTAATTGGATAAGTAATTAACCTACATTTGATGCCATGCGCATGTTTTGAAATCAAATAAGTAATTATTTTCTTGGTACTAGAGATTCAATTGTGTAAGCTGAATACTTCGATAAATGTGGAGATAAATGCGCAGAATTCTATAAGTAGATTTTTATATTAAACTGGATGATATGATTCTATTAGCCCGATACAGGTTCTTTTAAATAATAATAATAAATGTTTATTCCGGTATGTGGGGAGGTAAGTGCAGTCCCACACATTCCATATAAAATATACATGCAATAGTTATAGAAAAATATACAAAAATTATAAGAGAGTAGTATGGTGATACATCACAACATAAAACAAAAATTAAAATAAAAAAAGAAGAATTTAACTAAATAAGAATATGAAAATAAATCCTTTAAGGTGCTGCGGCATTTATATTATGAGGGGACAATATATTTCTCCAGTATGCGTCGATGCTGGAGGCTGGACTGAGGCGGGCTTCCATGATGAGGATATTCCTGGAGCTGTTTATTCTTTCCCTCATTCCTGCCAATCTGGATCTTATAAGGGCTGCAAAACCGGAAACTCGCCTCTCCGTGAACATACTGGAAGCGCTTCAGTATCTGGGGAGGCCAAACATTATGCGGAAGGCGTTATTATACTGTACACGAAGTCTTTCCATACTACTCTTTTTGTAGTTTGCCCAGAGTTCGCAGGTGTACAACGTTGCCCAGAAGGCAAAGAAGAGAGTCCTTTTCACAGCGGTACTACAATGACGAAATCTTCTACTGAGCATATTCGATTTTACGCTGAGAGCTCGTCTTTTCCTATCAATGTCATCATCATCCATCAGAGTACTGGTGATTATATGTCCTAGGTATTTGGTTTCTTCAGTCACCTTCAGGATCACACCGTTCAGAGTAGCTGCAGGAATACTAGTCGGGCCTTGTCTATATCTTATGACCAACAGAGCTGTTTTATTGGGGTTATAAGACATGTTTTTTTCTTAAGCAAACTCTTCGCAGATCTTCAGGAGAATGCGCAGTCCTCTTATAGACGGTGCCATTGGGATAAAGCATTGTACTTATCCTTGGGCTTAAAGACTTTTTTGCTTAATCGAGGTTCCGGTTCTCTCGGGTGACAGATGTCATTCAGCGAATGACATTCTTTAAAAACATCGATATTTTCGTAGTCTTAACAAAATAAAAACGCAATATTATTGTAAGTTCTTCAATAAATGTAGCTACTTTTGTGTCGTACTTTGTTTTCACCACTGCACTGTTTAATATATAAATATCAACATGTTTCGGAAGAAACGCTTCCCTCGTCATTATTATTATACTGTCTATAATTGTCAATCATTTTTAGTGCACTGTGTAACCTGATGAGGGAAGCTCCGCTTCCGAAACATGTTGATATTAAACATTAAGGCGATGCAATGGTAAGTAATGCAAAATCATGTGTTTTCGGTTTGAGAATTTGATGGCCTAGAAATATTGTAGATGATTTCATTAAATACTGCAAGTAGAACACACCTTGGTCTTTCGATAAACCGGGCATTTTTTTGGTACGTCTTTTTGGTAAGTCTAGAAAAAAAAAGTATCAGTCATTAAAAAAATGTTTAAAGCACACACTCTCCTACTTACGAACCCGTTTTCCGATATTGTAGTATTGTTCATTGTGGTAAATTAAGTTTTTTAGAATATGAATAGAATATGAATAGAATATGAATAGAATATGAATAGAATATGAATAGAATATGAATAGAATATGAATAGAATATGAATAGAATATGAATAGAATATGAATAGAATATGAATAGAATATGAATAGAATATGAATAGAATATGAATAGAATATGAACAGAATATGAATAGAATATGAATAGAATATGAATATGAATAGAATATGAATAGAATATGAATAGAATATGAATAGAATATGAATAGAATATGAATAGAATATGAATAGAATATGAATAGAATATGAATAGAATATGAATGGAATATGAATAGAATATGAATAGAATATGAATAGAATATGAATAGAATATGAATAGAATATGAATAGAATATGAATAGAATATGAATAGAATATGAATAGAATATGAATAGAATATGAATAGAAAATGAATAGAATACGAATAGAATATGAATAGAATAAAACACGCATTTTGGTGGTGGTTTTTTTTTTTATGTAAATCGAAACATGTGGCCGATGTTAAGCAGGAATCTCAACCTTGTCGCCACCTGCATTGAAAATTTAAATTTAGTTGAAATTTTAGCCGGTGGATCGCCTTAAACGGTGCAGTGGTGTAAATAAAGTACTTCTTATGAATTTTGTATTTGTAAGAATTGACTTAAAACATTATTGGTGAGTTATTTGTCGCATAATAATGCTATTAAATGAACCGAATTAATGAAATTGCTATGTTTGTAAAGTGCCAAAAGCTCGAAATGCCTGATAGAAGAGTTTTGAAATCTAAAAATTATAATAAGCTACACGTGTTAACTATGTGTGATGCATTTATAATTTTGAATAATACTGTGATAATTACAACACAAATTCCTTTATAAACGTATTATCATTGACATGGAACCTGAAGTGTAATTAAAAGAAATGTCCATAACCTTGAGAATAAGGACAACGTCTCATCCTTAAAAAGAACCAAAATCGGGCGCCAGAAGTTCAGAAACGTGGGAACATTAGTGAGAATTGAGCTCAGGTATTATAGCTGCTCGTACCTGTGGTATATTCTTGCAGCTAGCACCGAGCGTCAGGTAAAGTTTCCCCGTACTTCGCAAAGCCTCTGCAAACCGCCCAAACTTTGGTCAGACCGCGCTCCGGGCAACATTGAAAGCAACTCAAGAAAAACAAACTCTAAAACATCAAACGTTTTTTTTAGGAAAACATTGATATAAAAGTACGTGGCGAGACCTGTGACTGATCAAATAGATTCATTCCTTTGATACCCGTGGATCTACTCTACCGACTTCCCCCAGGCGTGCCAATATTATACGGATTAAAAAAAATCCACATAACTTTTAATTTTTTTAATCATTGAAGATAATATTAAAAACTCTTGAAATGAAACATGAAACCGAAAAGGCAAAAAAATATATATTGGCAGCAACTGGGACTCGAACTAAGGATCTCATGGTCTATCCGGGACTTTGCGCTCAAATCTACAAAGCTACAGCTACCCCTTTCCGTCCCGTCATTTTTATTGGTATCATACTTCGATTTATAATAGAAGAGAATGTATGAGACGATGTATGAATGTGAATGAAGCAAGAAGTGTACGCCAAGATCGATTTGTTTGGCGGCCGTCCTCTCTGCCTACCCCTCCGGGGAAACGGCGTGATGGTTACTTAGTTAGATAGTTACATCGATTTCTAAGAACTGTCAATATCATCTTCAATTATTTATTAATAGCATAGTTGTTTTAAACAAAGTAATTGTTATTAATTTAATTATTTGTTAATTAATTCTTTAATTGTTTTGGCTATTATCTTTTTATCGTGACTACAAGATTCTACCCCAATTTTTTTTTATTCATTTAAATAGTGTTTCGGATATACCTATCCGATTGTTAATTGTTGATTTTTTCTTTAAGCCTGGGATATAAATTCAATTTTGGAACGACTTATTGAAACTTATAAACTTCAGTGTAATATATTTTTTTATCATTGGAGATAATATTACCACCTCTCAAAATAAAACATGAAACCGAAAAGACAAAGAAAAGAAAAATATAACGGTAGCAACTGGAAGTCTAACCCAGGACCTCATAGTATATCTGGGACTTGCGTTCTAAGCTACTAAGCTACAGCTACCCCAATCTTTTCTGTCATTTTTATCGATATCATACGTCGATTCCTAAGAACTGTCAATTTTATCTACCTTTTTACAGAGAGACTTTTGACAGACGTATTTTAAATATTCCAATATCTAATCAAATTACTTAGAAAATATTATTCCGGTACCATCTTCATTGATGACACGTCGTGGCCTTGGAATAAAAAGGTTCCATTTTCCATCTAACATTTTAGCCAAAATAAACTATTTTGTAACAATATTCTTATGTTATTCTTCTTCATTAAAACCCTCATAACAAATAATTATGCAAAAAAATTCAATTTCAAATACTTTGTACCTATTTTTTAAAACCACTCGGTTTCATTAGCAATTTACCAGTAACCCAATTCTGTTTAAAACAAACTTTATATTTATTTTATAGAACCACAAGGTTTATTTGCAAATTTACGTGCAACTTAATTCTATATGGGATGAATAAAAAAAAAATTGAGCAACATTGTATCATTTGCATTGTACTTACGAGCTCATCCCTTAGAACAACAGGGTTCCATCTGCTATTATCAAAAATTTTCGTAATTTTTTGAAAAATTAATTTTTCAGAACGTATTGTAATTGAATTTGCGAATGTTTAAGAATATGATATGCAAAAAATGTGACATTTAGCCAAAAAAGGTAAAACAATCACCATGTTGCCATGAGTTTAGCTGATTTTCAAAGCTATTTTATCTCTTTACTTAGTTTTTTGGTCAAATCTCACTTTTTTATTTGAATAAAATCTCCATACACACAAAAAAAAATTAATCAATGCATTCTTCATATTCAATTTTTCAGAAATGTTAATTTCTCTAATTTTTTCCGTGATTCAACTTTGAACCTTAATATCTCCTTTTCATTCAAATAGCTGATGGAACCTTGTTATTCCAAGAGTACGATATGGAGTAACATTTTAAATTAAAATATAAAAATTTCTGTGCGATTTTTGTTGGGCCGAATTAATGAAAACGAAACATCTAGTGAATTCTTGGCCATAGCTGAATGTTGGTTACACATCGTCCATGCATGGCTGTGAATACATGTTTAGTTAATGGTAACCGGCCCGGGCGGCATGTAATACGCACTTTTACTGGAAACCCCACTTCGGCATACGTACATCACGTAGCGCGGAGATCACGATCATGTCTGAATGAGATTGAAATATTCGCAAATTCAATGCAATATCCGTTTTCGGTACGAAAACGATGTTCCCTTTCATAAATACATGTCACCCTTAGCGTCGCGGCACGTGCTATGAGCGCCCTGAAACTTTACGAAAATGTTCTTGCGAATTACGAAAATGTTCTTACGAAAATATTCCGACGTAATTTGATTCCCGTAAAGCGCCCTCTTCCTTGGCGTCAAAATTATGCGCCCGGCGCGCGTCGGTAAATATTTTCGTCAACAGAATTGACGCATCTCAGTCCTCATTTGGGTGGAATTTCTTACATAGCGTAATAAGTTATTTACTGGATGTATGAGTACGGGGTACAGTTAAGAAAATCACTTAGCCGCGGTACACCATATTATTACAGTGTAGGAACGAGATTATTCTTGCGATGGTACTTAATAAATATTCTCGTACGTTGTATAATTTACGACCCAGAGTGTTTTGGTCGTTTTGGTAGATTTTATGTTACTGCTAGTGCGATATGAATCTAGCCCACTTTTGGAAATTCTCTTATTATTTTCTTTCAAAAACATATACGAGTACATGGAAGAGAAATACATTGTGGTGTGTCATTTTATATGAAATAATAGAAAAAAAAACTTAGCACCACTTCTAGCATGCCCTATGAAAAATATTACTAAAATAAAACAATTACTTCGTTTATAACCACGAAATTTATTCAATTTATTACAAATTTTTCCTCATATTTTGGTAGAATGCGGTCATTTTGTGGTAAGACATATTAACTTAAGTGTTAAGGGTTTTTTTTTAAATATTTAAATCAAATTTAATAATGTTATTAGTAAATTCTGCAAAGTATTTTAATTTCTTTTATATATATTATTGTGACAGCTCTTTCGGCGACCAAATAATTAATAATGTAAGGGAAATTATTTTTCCCCACTTCTCAGCATGTTCACAAGACCTAAACAATATAACACTTTTCAATAATTCAATAGCAATCATTTCATTATGGTATAATTAAGGAAACATAGCCATTTAATGCGTGGTATTTCAAAGTACCTACCTTACAGAAAAGAGAACCCGTCGTTACAATTATTTTCTCAATAAATCGGTTTCACCGATAATAAACCATTTTAGGTTACATTAAAAATAAAATTAGGTAGGGGTAAGTAGAATCATATAAATAAGTCGTCTTAACGTCTTCAAACGACAATATCATCTTCAACGCAGAAACAGCTGTCACAATAATGGAAAAACTAAAATATTTTCAGAACTTAATAATAATTTATTAAATTTGATTTACATAATTGTTTTAATTAAATGAAAACCTAAAAAATCTACCTAACGTAATATTAGATAATTCGAGCAATATAAATTTTCAAAAAAATGTTACATTTATTTACATAAATAGTTAAAATCTGATGGATAGTTCCACATTTATATGAATTTTTGCTATATTTCATATGAAGATACAGCCCTGAACACTTAGAAAACAATTTAATAATTCATTTATGGTCAACGCTTTACAATTGCGTAGGATTAATGGTGAAATGAATAAAATGAACTGGAAACATGGTGGAATCAAAATATCATTTCAAATCAATTCAATACTAAATACTTCCCGACCTTCAGGATTCCTAGATCTTTCCCCTCCCAGTACAGTCCCGGGACTCTTGTACGGTATTCATACAAAAAAAATAATAAAAAGGAGAACTTTTTTTTTTAATATTATAACATTTATTTTGAGTTTTTGTCTCCAATAATTACTGTTTATTTAGTTTTCGATCCTTTTATAGACGGAATTACCTATTCACATTTTTAGGGTTACGATATATTAAAGCGTTTTTTTTTATAATACGAAATGAAGTATTCATATTCACAATTTCAATGCCATCGCACACAAAACATATTCCGCCCTTATATTGATCTGGGTTCCCAATAAAGGCTTCTCGGGTGAAAGGGGGCCTATAACGCAGCCTTCGGAAATGGGGGGTCGCAACCCTTTAACCAGTGATTTTAAGGGTTGATATGTATTTCGTATTCAAAAATACCGCGAGCTTCCTGCCTGCATAAAGGCGTTCCCTTCTTCGGCCGGGACATTTATATTCTTGCCAATCGTAAAAAGAATTTGCTAAGCAAATACATTTTCCCAGTTCGCGACTTATTGTGGGGTAAGCTGAAATGAAAATTATTATGACCATAACTCATCTCGTATTTTCAAAGGCTTCTTAAAGTTAGTATTGCATTAGTATTCGTGACCACGACAATACGATGCCAAAAAATACATTCATACGATGTTGTTATCGCTACATATTTTTAATATTGTGTTTGTAAATCTGCACCTACAGGTTTATTAAATTATATTGATAATATCATTTAAAAATGCTTCGAAGTGGTAGATACTCTCAGTACCGCTCCGCTGAAAGACCACCACTCAGAATCGAGAAGTTGCTTGAAATGGCCTTCGGCGTACAGACCTAAAAATATATATATATTTGAGTCCCAACTGCTCCCAAACGTCTGGAACCAGTGACTCCATTCCACCCCCAATCGGGGTATGTTGTGAGGCTGAATGTATTGAGGAAGGGAAAACTATGATGAAAAAGGAGGGTGGGGAAATACCTGGCTATTCAGATCTGTTCACCAAACACGTCTAAAGCCATTTCAAGCAACATTTCGATTCTGACTGGTGGTCTCTGGATTATCAGAGCGATATTGACAGTATTTACCACTCTGCAATGTACCGCAAATATACTACATATTTTTTTTCAAATTAAAATTTTTAACTAACTCGTTTTAGTCGAGTAAAATTTACTTGATTTGAACCCGCGACCTCCGGATTCGTAGCCAAATATAGTAAACACTCAACCACGGAGACAAATATCCAGATACTTCCCCACCTTCCTCCTCCCCATTTCCTGCGCTTTCCTATTTCCTTCAGCCTCACAACATACCCCAATAAGGAACACCAGTCCATTTTTTTAATTAATTTTAATCTTGTAACTTAAATACCAGCATAAAAGTATTAAAGAAATTCGTTTTTTTTCGTAATTAAATGATTTCTCGGATGTTTTAGCGGTAAGTGCGTGAAGTCACACAAGCGACATACAAATCACACGGGATGAATTTAAACAGAACGAATTTACGCGCGAACAAGCGCGTGTCGTCGTTCCAATGCTACCAACGAAACAGGGTGTTTCGTTGAGATGGTGTTTTATTCGATTTTATATAAAGATTTTTAAATTCTTCTTATAATTATATATAATAAAACTTAGATGTTCAGAATCGGCGTTTGTTGATCTATATAAACGCATCCATAATTAAGTCACAATATTTTTCACTGTAGTTCATTATTGGGGAGACTATAGCCCCACTAGCTCGGGACAGTCGGGAGCAGTTGCGACTCTTGTGCGGTATTCATAAAAAAGACACTACAAAATTTTTTCCTTTTTTTCAGTTTTCCTTTCAATCGTGATATAAAACCTTAAACGAAAGGTATATCAAATTTACCGCCTGTATAGAAAAAACTATGGAATTCAATGAATTAAAAAAATACATTTTCCTTTATAAAATGATTATTCTAAACATAGTGTATATAAATATACATATTGTGAAGGCAGCACTGAACTTCTGACAGGGTCCCATTTACAAGCGACGGAGCCAGTTCCTTATGTTTTACATTTCTAAAAGTTTATATTAGTGTATTTATTTTGTGGCGTCATTATCAATAAATTATTTTAAGTATTTATTGCAATAGATTTATAGGTATTTTGTGGCCTAAGAAAATAACGTCAGAGGTATTTTGTTTACATCACTGGCTTTAATATATAAATATCAACATGTTTCGAAAGCGAAGCTTTCCTCATCAGAATACATAGTTTATTAAAAAAATTAGTGCAAACAAAATACTCCTTACGAATTTATTGTTTATTTTTTAGTTTGGTTTTTGTTGTATTTTTACAAATTACATTTTATATTTTATTATATTTCAATAAACATATATGAAACTCATGGGATTCTACCACATTTCTCGAAATCTGGAATTTTTTTTTTTTATATTTTGTTGTTTGAAATACATCACTCTTTCTGCATTGTGTACGTGTAAGTTCATGATATTACTCTCGAAATTATATAGCTCATGATAGTTCTCCCTCTTTAAACACGAAAAATTTCTCAACTAGGGAGTTATTAATTTATGAAGATTTAATGATAAACGTTCTGAGTACTTATTTATATGTTAGTATAGTTTAATAAAAAAAATATTAATACTAATACGGGAATCGAACCGGCAATATCCCGAATCAGAGTCAAATGTGTAGACAACTGCACGTATGTGGGGTATAAATTACCATATCCCAGGACTGTGTACTTGTTAATATGTTGTATTTTTCTTTTTTGGGAACTGAACAAAAACCTACGTCCGAGATATATTATACTAAAAAAGGTACAAGCTTGGAGATTCCAATTCCGAAGCCGTTCAGTAAAATTATGATTTTCAGATTTCGTTAAACTCAAAATCTGGTCATCCGGATTAAATCCTTGTTTATAAAACCATAAAATTTCACAAAGAAATTCGCTTTTCTATTATCGAAAATAATAAAATATCAAGAAAAATAAACTAAAAAAACCGATTTTCTGATGCATTAGAACACGCTAAGCGCTAACTACCCCATTGACATTTTTTAAAAGTTCCACTGATCAATCCCTCTAATTATCACTATCATTAGTTCATTATCCTATTTGTATATGTATGTAATATATTCAATTTCGACAAAACAATATTTTGTTATATATCTTCATATATAATATTTCCTCTTTCTAACATTTAATACTACTTTTTTCTTACATTTAATATTTTTCTGGCTAAATAATGAACACACTTCTTTGCATTAAATCTTGTATTTATCTTTGTAGAATGTTATGCATATCTTAAAAATGTCTACCTATTAAGCATTGAGGGCCTATTTAGCATATTAGACGCGTTCATTTCATATGGTGTTGAGCTGGAAATAACTTATTTTATATTACTAAAGTTACTTTTTGTACTGAATAAAATATATTTATTATGTTATTCACTATAACTTAAGACTCGTAACTAATTCCCTGCAGCTAAGATTTATTACTAGTGACTTACGAGTAAGATTTATAACTAGTGACTTACAACTACGACTTATAGCTAGCAACTAACTACTGAGACTTATAACTAGTGATACCTGTACATCTATGACTTATTAGTGACTTACAACTATGAATTATTACTGGTGACTTACAACTAAGACTTATAGCTAGTGACTTACAACTACGACTCATAACTAGTGACTTAAAACTAATATATATTTATGACCAAGGGGGTATTAATGCACACTACTTCCATATGAATTTAAATGAGGTTAAGTTATATATAACTTACCCAATTATTAACCTCTCTCAACTAAAACTTATAGCTAGTAACTAACTACTGAAACTTATAACAAGTGACTTACAACTAAGACTTATAACTAGTGACTTAAAACTAATACATATTTATGACCAAGTGGGTGTTAATACACGCTACTTCTATATGACTTTAAATGACGTTAAGTTAAATATGACTTATCCAATTATTTACCTATCTCAGCTCATTTTGTAATTTTTTTCTTTGTTTATAATTTGCCTATGTTATGTCAATATTTTTTCAGTATACATTGTATCCTGACGAGGAAAATATTAGTTTCGATAAATGTCGATATTTTATTATTAAATAGTGGTTTAAATTAAATAATTTTTTATAATTTAACCTATATTTATATTAAATGCTAAAAATGCTGTATCCTCTTTGGGCTTCATCCCTGAGTTTCGTCGTCGGCTCATAAAGCTGAGTGATACATAACACAATATAACTCTAAAACCTTACCTTTTTTTAGAATTATTAACGCATTTTTTCCTCATTGCACCAACCATTACCTATGAAACACATATACATAATTGTTTACTATTTAATATTTGTTTTTTCTCATCTCTTCATAAGTACTTAACTAATATACTATACTCAAATTATGTGGTATACTTAAACGATTACTCTTTTTTTTCTTCTTTTTGAACTTAACTATTATATTATATTAATTATTTTAACTAAACTCAAATTATCTGGTATACACAATTTTTTTCTATGCCATTCTTCACATCTATTCATACTTAATTATTATCCTTTTTTCTAGATATATTATATTACCATACTATGTAAATACTAGCTTTTATCACATCTATTTTTGTATAATGGCACTTAATATGAAACTAAACTTGTCAATTTGACTGTCCTAAAACGCGATTTGTTCGTAGTTAGAAAGTCAAAGCTTTCTCACATTTTGTTAAATAATTCGTGTTTCAAATAAACAAATATTATTACATTTGTTTATTTCGCAATATTTGGATTTCATACCTTTCCACGGAAAATCCAGAATGCAATATCTAACATACTCGTATTATAAGGTAAGTAACAGCACCACAATATGAAGGCAACGTTGCACTTTCATCACACCCCTTGAATAGTAATTTACCGAGGCCGTTTTGATAAACGGAGTCACTGCTACCGGAAATTTGTTGAAATAACTTCTCATAATGGGCTAACGTAACTGAAATATTGTCCACCGTAACGACTTTTGTCTGCAAAGTAGGAATCCCGTAGTGGAATGTTCGGTAAATAACTGTGTTACTTTATTTCTCTGGTGCATTGTCCGGTCGTTTGCATTCTTGTATTGCCTAAGTGTGTCATTGTACCCAAGGGGGATGGAACCTTGAACACCACCTTATACAGAACCCTGGCTTTATGCAATATTACAGACAAGGGAGCACTTGTCCATGTATCAATCTACTGATATTGATGGCACAATAACTTTGACTGATTTTTTAATCATGTTGAAATATTTTACAAAATTATTTAGTGAACAAAATTTAGTCAACGTTTCACGTTACGCTCGCCGCCCTTTACTGCCTCATACCACCTGCAAGCAGCTGTGCACCGCCCACCTTTTGCCCCGAAGCTATTGCCGTCCGCTTTGGGAATCACTAGTTAAATAAACGTTATGTTATTCATAATTAGTACACGTGCCAGAGAATGGCAGCATATCAGAAACGTATTTTTAGTTTAAAAAAAAAACAACATTTACCGTACATAAAATGGCTTTTGCTGTAGTAATGTAAGTATGTACTCACTTACTCGATATACGTTTCGTTATTTTTTGTTTATTTAATGTAAATCAAATTTAATAATGTTAATATTAAGTTCTGCAATTATTTTTAACTAGTATATATTTGATCATAATATCTAAAATGTTCATCTAAGTGAGTCTGCTACTCGTGAATATTTTAAATTCCTCTTTTAATTTGCATGCATAGAATATAAATATTATTTTAAAATATATTAGGTTAGCTTATTTGAAAATACTTGCAGAACCTAATAATAACGTTATGGAATTTGATTTACATTAAATTTAAAAAAAAATTAAATGGAGTTCTACGAATTAAACACAAAAACAATTAATACACATCGTTACAATATTTAGTTATTTACGTAGGTCGAAGTTTTATGAATTGAGATTTGAATGCGACATTCAACAAAATATATTTTACTACGAGAACCTATTTTTTTTACAGTTACTCCACACAGAAGGCTCTGAGGGAAATAATTTCCCTCGAGGCCTATGTCTTTTGGAGGATATGAAGGAGTGAACCTGGATCTTCAAGAGACACATGTTGTAGGAGGAAAGAAATACAGAGGACGGCAGATCATTCCACAGCCGAGCTGTTGAACACAAGAACGATTCGTAGAAGCGACCGTTCTCATGTGACAAATGTCAACCGTGCATAAATGTTGAGCGCATTTGGCGTGTTTCCTGACTGTTCATCGGTGCCGAAGAAATCACTGACGCTAGTTCCTAAAACCATCTTCCATTAAAATACCGCTAGAATAAGGACAGCATTTCCACCTGACGCCTGTGCTCCAAAGATTAAAATTTAATAATATTAAAAACGTTTCTCGTTTGTAAAAATATTTATATCAGGGTTCATTACCTTGTATTTGATTGAATATTATAATTCTTCAAAATTGGTCTGGATTTTTTTTTTATCTAATAACAACATTAAATAACATTATCTGTATTTTAACGCAACATGGAGCCACTAAATGTAGTATCAATCTGGCTAGAAGGAAATCGACTAATGCGTTTTTCCAAAAAAATTATCAAATTTTATAAAGGTACTATTTGCGCATCGCCCAAAACATTCCATTTGCCCCCCGGTGGGGCGTGCGCCTCATGCCTCACGTTCAACACTGACCTAGCATCAGGCACGACATCCGTATATTCGGCCCGGTCATCTGGAATAAGCTTCCCTCAAACATTCAGAATTTAGCAGAGTTCAAAAGGGTCTTAAAAACCAAATTATTCTAAAAAATCCTATCAAATATAAAACATGACCTCAAGTACGAAGAAATCGAATTTCAGGCCATTTTTTTCTGTTGATCCTTCATAGCTTATTTAGTTGCGGTTTTCTCCTCCTTGTTATTCAATGCCCTCAGTATCCAGTGAAAGACCATGTGTATAATTTCATATAATAATCTCTTGCTCTGTAGTTATTTTTACCAACTTAATATCTCAAATGTTTATCTAAGTGAGTCTGCTACTCGAGAATATTTTATGTCGTAGTTTTAATTTGTTTTATATATATCATTATTTTATTAACGGATATACTATGTAGTACATCTGTTATTTTACAATTATATTAGGTTAGGTTAGTTATTGCAAAGCGAACTTGAAGTGAACCTTCACAAAACTGACCAATGGAAATTAACTCTTATTATTATCAATAATGCTGTAAGATTGAAGTGAGGTAGAGAATATAAATATTAGGAAGTAGCTGAATTACATAAAATCAATACAAGCCCATTACTTAAGAATGGTGGTATCCCGTGATAAGGTCGCTCATTTGACTATTATCAGCTTGTAACGTAATTTCTATTATGAGCTATGGAGCTTAAAATCATTTAAAAATATATATTTTCGTTCAAGTAAGTGTTGAAACCATGCGCGAGATTGAGTTGAAAAAGCCACTAATTTAATAATTCAGAATTATAGAATTAGATTAGAATTTTTCCAAGCAGATAAGAAGGATCCTCCATCCACATAAAATAAAAAAAATTATGTTTTTTTTTATAGATTTTCGAAGTCATTAGTTCCCGTTAACCCGACACGTTCCTTGGAAAGGTTCCCCAGACCGTAACTTGATTCCAATATTACTTCCATCCAAGTTCCAATTTTTCTGTTTGTTTCCTTAGCTTCATCTATTTTTCTTCCGATAAAAATAATTGAATCACTGCGTCGTCGATTCTCGGCGTTTGGGCGAGAAAATACTGTCCGGAGAAAGGGAAAAAGAAATTTGGCATTATTAAGGCTGGATTCCTCGGGTGGATTTCAATGGGAATTTCTTTTGTTTTACTCGTACGTAGTATTTTTTTGAATCACTCATTTATCTGTTGAGATTGGCCATATTGCGATTTTTCCTCTTTCTTGATCAAAGGCTTCGAACTGCCTTGCAATATAAAGTGTTTGCACCACTGAAGACTACACTAAATAGTATTTCTATAATCTCCTTTTCTTCTTGTACCTACTCGTGATTATAATCTGGATATTATATATCTCGGTAGAACTGCACTCGTACTAGTCTTTAGGTTTTCCTTAAATCTTCTCCCATATCAGCTTGGTTTCCTTGCCCCTCTTCATGTAACCAAGAATTTTGGCTCAATGTGAAAAAGTTATTTACATTTAGACATCTTTTCCCAGAAGTATTTTCGTTTTTTTATGTATATTTATTAATTAAAGTATTTTTTAACGCACGAAAAACAATCAAATTATTTTGAAGAACATTCTAGATTTAAACGCACGAAATACGACCAGATTATTTTAAAGAACGTCCTAGATTTAAACCACGAAAAACGGTCAGATTATTTTAAAGAACATTCTAGATTTAAACCATGAAAAACGATCAGATTATTTTAAAGAACATTCTAGATTTAAATCGTGAAAAACGATCAGATTATTTTAATGAACATTCTAGATTTAAAGCATGAAAAACGATCAGATTATTTTAAAGAATGTTCTATATTTAAACCACGAAAAACGGTCAGATTATTTTAAAGAACATTCTAGATTTAAACCACGAAAAACGGCATATCTATCGGAAATCAAGTGAGAAGTTCACTCTTAAGTGAAAATAAAACCTGGATAAAAGGGAGAGAAATATATGATTATTTACAGAAAAATCTTTGAGGAGAAAGGGAGAAAGCTATAGCACTATTTAGAGAGTAAATGAAAAAAAGAAATGGCAGAATAACACGGTTTCACCTTTGACAGCAAAATTCCAATCTTTTGATAGATTGAAAGCTTTCGACTAAAGTTTTTCTAGATATTGTCTGTTGATTTAATTTCAGAACTTATTAAACAAATACTTTACTTCAGTGAAACTTCAGTAAATTCCGTGGTTAAGAAATAACTTTTCATCTGTCTTCAGCCAAATGTAAAATATTCAAACAGCTCAAAAATGAGCACACAATTCATCGAATGGGGTAGATTTCTGAGATATCGTGTAACATCCCATCTATTGTAAATGTATGTGTTGAACTTGTATTGTTGTAAGGATTTCACCCCCGGGTTCGCAGTATGGCAGAATAATAAATTATAAAATGTCTATAAAAAGCCCTGACTCAATTATTATTACGATCTGAAAAACACATAAAAATCTCAGCGTGCAAAATTTATTCTACTACCTCGTAAAGAATTTATGTAACGTGCATATTTTATTACAAAGAGTTTAAATCTAAACCTTTGTTTCTACTCAGACCATTGATAAATTATTCACTAGGTGAACCCTCGATAACAAACGATTTCGTTTTAACACACAGTTTAACAGATTTTTTTTACATGATAATTAATCGAACTGACAGATGTCTCCTGAATTAGCTAATAGCTTTTATATTAATCTGTTCTACAGGGTAAACTATGCTTCTAAATGTTACGAAATCCTTGACACTGAATACACGACTGGTAGAGTGGATTTCAAAGTATGGCCTGCATATGTGCGAATTCTCATGACTCCGTAGTCTAGTCAGATGTGGACTAAAGTGTGTCATTATTTTGCTCGATAGTCACATACATTGTAAGGTGGTTAGCTTTGTAAATAAGAAAAGCAGGAACATTTTTTTTGGTAGATCATTGAAGATATAGATAAATTGTGTGGGGGGGAGGGATTGGAGCAGGATGGAATGGGCCGAGGACTGGGGGCGAATGGCGAGGGATTGCAGCCGGTGGAGAACATTTGTTGAGGAGGCCAAATTCCAACCCTGAGATGAAGCGGCTTGTTGGTTCTGAAAGATTTTATTCACAACATTGATTGTTTGTCAGTATATACTGATATTGTTTTTTTTTTAACACCCAATTCCGAGTATAGCTGGTTTCGGGGAGTCGCCCGCAACACGGCCGAAAGAATACTTCAACACCTTGGAAGAAACATACAAGTATTAGCCCGTTCCTCTGCCGCCGCCGCTGCACTGTCATTCACTGAATGCTGTTATCGTATAAGATGGTTTAGCTAATATTGTTTAGTTTATACTCAGTTTAATTAATTTTACGTTTATTTGCTTATCTGTATTTAATTGAGAATGCTGCAGACACATTAGTCTGGCAATATTTATATTAATTATTAAGATTTTTGTAAGAAGTGCCCTGTTTGCTTCTCAAAGAAATAATTAAATTAAATTGCTCCAAACTCTTAGTACATGTCCAAGTCACCCCATTTCTCAAGGGGGTAGCTGGCATCGCTCTTTCCACAGCCATTTTTGTCACAACGCCCTTAGTAGGAATTCATGTTTGCACCCCAAACAATAGTAGATAATGATTTTTTTTTTTTTTTTGATTTTACGGATTCTTTCGTAATCCTCTAACTAGCTGGGGCTTATACAAATACCCCTCATGTGTTCTGGCTAACTAGTACTCCGGCCACTTTGGCCTTATTACTATTACCATCTGATGGTTTTATTTAAATTGACTGAATTTATTAATTACATTTCATGACTTTTAGGGAAAAGATCTTAACTGGATAAAAACTCCAAACAAAACTGGGAAAGACAAACATTTAGTTCTGAACTATTTACTGTTGTTTACTTTTAATTTTACTGAAGTTAAATATTTCATTATTTCAATACTTTACATTTCAGGTACTTCAATACTTTACATTTCATTGTATTTCATCTATTTCATTTTTTTCCGGTGTTAGTCCTCTTCTTTTTTGGTGAGTCTTCGTCTTCTATTTTGCTAGTCCGGGTGTGCTGAATTGCGCCGGACCCAAGCCGGGGGTGGCCGAACGCGGGTATCCGTGTGGCGGGTAAGCGGGTGGAGGGTAACCGCGTGGAGGGTAACCGCGTGGATACCCGCGCTGGGGGTGTCCGTATTGATGACGGTGGTGCCCATATCGGTGGTGCCCGCGCGTGGGTCGGGGCCGGGGGGCGCGTCGAGGTCGGGGGGCGCGTCGGAGTCCGTGTCGTCTTCGGTGTCGGAGTCCTCGTAGAGCTCCAGAATAATGTGTTTCGGCATCCTGTGCTTGTAGCGGAACGGGAGATCGTCAGGTGAATTGTATGCGCCCAGCTCTTTCACAAGTGGATTTTCGGGATTTAGGGTGTTGTAAAATCTCGTCGTCAGTTTGTGAGAGTATTCTTCGAGTGTGGGAATTTCCTGTTGTTCGTGTAGGATCTTGAGGTTTGTGTACATAGGTGTATTGTACGTAATCTTTATACATTTGTTCTGAAGAGTTTGAATTTTCTTGTATGTAGATTTGGATATGTTACTCCACACTGGAATGGAATAAGTTAGAACTGGGCGGATTTGACTCTGGTATAGTAAGAGTTTTTTCTTCTCAGCTAGTGGGCTTCTCCGATTGAAGATGGGGCTGATTGCTCCTATAGCTTGCTGCGCTTTGTTTCTGGCGTTTTCGATGTGGCTTTTCCAGTTTAGGCGGCTGTCCATGGTGAGGCCTAGGTATTTCACTTCGGGTTTCCACTCTAGTTGAGTTCCGCTCATGGTGATTTTCTCGTTCGGTGTCTTGTTTTTCAGCCTACGTGTGAAGGTGATGGCTTCGGTTTTGGCCTCGTTGAGTTTGAGGCGCCATTTTTTGTAGTAGTCTCTGATGGTGTTGAGACCCTCTTGTAGGTATTTCACGGCCAGTCTGGGCGCTACTGATGACGCGTACAGGCCCATGTCATCGGCGTACGTGGCTTTCTTGCACCGGTTGAGAGGGGGAACATCGTAGGTGTAGAGATTGAAAAGATGGGGCCCGAGTAGACTTCCTTGAGGCACGCCCTTGGGTACTTCTCGTGATGTTGATGTGGTCTCCCTCACTTTGACGTTGAAGGTTCGGTTCTTCAGATAGGCTTGGATTATTCTGATGATGTACGTAGGTGTTTTGGTGATGTACAATTTGTGAATCAGCCCGTCCATCCATACTGTGTCGAAGGCTTTTTCGAGGTCTAGTAGAGCCATGGTGGTGTATTGGTTCACGTTGAAAGCTCTCGAAATGTGCTCGGTGACGCGCGTGAGCTGGTGGACTGTCGAATGTTTCTTTCTGAAACCGAACTGTTCGTCAGGTAGAGTCTTGTTGTTGACGTGGTGGGGGAGATACCGGTTGAGGATGACTTGCTCGAGTACCTTGCTGAGCGTGGGCAGCAAGCTGATGGGGCGGTATGAAGTCGGATTCGATCGATCTTTTTTCGCTTTGTGGAAAGGTAGGACGCAGGCGTTTTTCCATGAGGCGGGAAAATGGCCCAGCAGTAGGCAGGCGTTGAAGATCTTCGTCAGGTAGGTGATAGCTCTCTGCGGAAGGTGTTTGAGGAGCGTGTTGGTGATTTGGTCTTCCCCGGTGCCTTGTTTGGTTTGAGGTACCTGATGATGTGGGCCACTTCTTTCGGTGAAGCGAGCCTGATGTCGTCCACATCGGTTTGGGGAAGCAAATGTAGCTCTGCTAGTGTGCTGTCTACCATGCTGGTTACTGCCGGGTCGCTCATGCCATCCGTTGTAGCGTAAGCTTTCTCGAATCCGTCGGCCAAGGTGTTGGATTTTTCTTCGTCCGAGAGTGCCAGGTTCGAGGAGTTGATCTGTTTGAGGGGCGGGATGCTGTTATCTTGATAGCGCAGGGCCTTTGCCATTTTCCAGAGTGAGTTGTCCTGGGTGGTGAGAGACGTAATTTTTTCTGACCACAGAGTATTTTTCAACTTCGCGATCTCTTCCTTGATTTTTCTGCCGAGAGCGTTGACGGCTACTTTGAAGCAGGTTTCTCGGGTGTTCTGGTGGATTCGGCGAAGTCTATTTTTTTCGGAGATCAGAAATTTGATGTGCGGTGTGAGCTTCACGGTGAAGGGTTGGATTTTCTTCACGGGGATGCACTTATCGCGGGCTGTTTGGATGTTTTTTGTCAGCGAGTTGACCGCTTCGTCAATGCGCGCCGGCGTAGTGAGAGTCTCAGATGTTGGGTAGATTTGCTCGTTGATCCCCTCCTTGAAGTTTTTCCAATCGGCTTTTCGGAGATCGAGTTGAGTTCTGGTTTTTTTCGTGATGTTGCCGCCGATTGTGAAGCTCACCGGAAAATGGTCGGATGATAGTTTGTCTAATGTCATCAGTGGAGATATGTGTGGTATGTTTTTCACCAGCGCGATATCGAGAGTGCTCGGGTATTTCATCCTCGGGTTGTATAGGGTCGGCTTGTCCGGTGCGAGCACTGCGTAGTCGTGATTCTCGAGGTGTTTGAAGAGAATATTTCCGTTTTTATTGGATCTGAAGTTATTCCAATGTCGGTGTTTGGAGTTTAGATCGCCTCCTACGAGTACTCTTGTACCTAGCGCGAGTAATTTGTTGAGGTCGCCTCTCGTGATATTCGCTGAGTTCGACGGGCAGTATGCCGAGATGATTGTAGTCGGTAGGTGGTTTATCTCGACTCTGATGACAGTAGCTTCCATGTTTTCCATCGCAGGTGTTGGTAGTCTCGTTATCTGGAGTCCTTGGCGTGTGAGGATGGCTGTTCCGCCCGCTGCGCGTGCCCTTCTGTCCTCAGGTAGTGGTCTGTCGTTTCTGTAGACGTCGTAGCCTGGCACTCTGAGTCTGGTTTTTTCGGAGAGCTGAGTTTCGCTGAGAAGAATGATGTCGATCTCGAGACTGTTGGTCAGGTCTAGCAGCTCGTCGGTTTTGTTCTGGATGCTGCGTGCGTTCCACATGAGTATCTTCAGCACGGATGCGTCCTTATCCATTGATGGTGTCGTTGAGGAGCTC